>PVHP010051606.1:0-11413 GCA_004024765.1 Zapus hudsonius | reverse complement strand
CCCTGTTTGTTTTAAATCTTGTATTGTATTGGTCAATCTGTTTTTGCTGTTCCTCGTGTTTTGCATTGTGAATGTTCTGTGCCATTATGGGTTTATTTTTGGTATTATGGCTCAGTTGAAAGCTGCGGGGACTTAAGAGTTGAGCTGAACATATTGTGTTTATATCTTGTATGATTATTAGTTTGTGGGGGCCAGGGGCAGACTGTCATGGTTTGATCCAGGTGTCCCCCACAAACAATTGAATATGTTCTGATAGATCGATCCTCAGCTGATGGCAGTTTGGGTTTTACAACCTCGATGAAGCTGTGTTGTTGGGGGCGGGCTTATGGGGTTATAAGCCAGCTTCCCCTTGCCAGTGTTTGGCACACCTTTCTGCCGCTGTTTGCAGTGCTGTGGCAGAGGTGATGTCCAGCCCTCTGCTCATGCCATCGTTTTCCCTGCCAGAATGGAGTCTCCCCTCGAGTCCGTAAGCCAAATAAACCCATTCCTCTACAAGCCACTTTTGTTTGGGTTCTTTCTGCGCAGCAACTAGAAAGCTGACTGCAACATGTCTGTAATCCCAGACCTGTGGGAAGCAAAGACTGGCGAATCACTGGTGCCTACAAACACCTACTCTGTCTCAAGGAAATATGCAAATAAGTAATAGCCAACATTCTCCTCCTGGGTATACACAGGGCATACACAGGGATGCACATCTGGAACATCTGCATGCACACACACACACACACACACACACACACACACACACACACACACGGGAAAGCAGTCATGGTTCTATGACCAAGAAGTATTAGAAAACACAATGTGGAATGTGCCTTTTGCAAAAAGTAGTTAAGTAAAGTGTCCCAATCCCTGCTTTCTTGACTCTAAAGATTTCTCTTCTTGGAATTTCTCAACAGTTGACGTTCCTACCCCCGATGATAAAAGGAAATAAACACTGTTGGAAAAATAAGCAAAGAAAATCCAGCCTCATGCACACACATACAACTGCAGCCACCCATGGATGACAAAGAATCAGACAGCAGGAGCTCAGTGCGAGGAGTCAGAATTTTCAGACAACATTCTGTTCAGAATGCTAAGGTATTCATCCTCCTCTTGCACTTGGTTGCATGCTTCCATACTTAATAAAAGTAGCTCCACTATCAATAAAGGAAATAGAATATATATGTGGAGACACTGAAAATAGTGACGTCATTTTCGCAATAAGTAGTGTGTATAAGCCAAAAGGTTTGGGTGTTTGAATTGCTTATTTTAGAAAAATAAATAAATCTAATGATTATCTGTCTTCATCTATTCCACTCCACAGTAACTAGTAGACCCTTAATTGTGATATAAGAAAAAGAGAAAAAAAATGCTTGTATGGAAACCAGAAGAGTGGGACCAATAATGAAAGAGCTAGTGTTTCATTTAAGGAAAAAAATTGAAAGTGTTAAATAAAGACTTCTATTGTCCCAGCGATGGCCTATCTAAATAAACAGGCCAGGATGCTCCATTGTATTAGTCCAAATACCTCTGGGGAATCCTTGTATCACTATCTTCTCAGTGGGGTGCATCCATATCACCCCTCTCCTGTCCTTTCAGCTTGCACTCACTGGACTTATGTTATGGTGGTTTGCTTTTCATTAACTTGGGACTAATTATGGCATGAGCATAAGCATCTGAGAACAGATGGACTCTGAAGAGCAACATATAGCCATAGGCCTTGTGGATATCCTGCTCACCCACGGGTAAGGACTCAAGACCAAACTGACTTGTGTTTTGGTTACTGTGGAAGTCTGATAAGTGTAAGGCTATCTAAAGTCTCAGAAAGGCAAAGAGTAGATCTTGCAGGCAGAGCTGGGATGTCAGCGGTGCTTTCCTTCTGAGAGACAGGGCCTTTGCTGTCTTCTCCTATCTTCTCCTGATTTGACTGACTCCTCTGAAGGGTTTCCCACCATGGTCACTTTCCCAGGAGTTTCAAGTGGTATTTCTGTCACCTCAATGGAGCAGCACAGCGTGTTTATTTTGGTAAACCTGTCACTAGAGCAATAAAAGAGATCCTCAGCAATGGAGATTTTCTTCCCCCAAACATTTTCCTACAGAAATCTATGTTTTTTAAAGATGAGTGTAAGAACGAGTATTGGAAGGATCTTGCATTTTGATTGAAATGTGAAACTTCTATAGGACAGTACATTCTGAGCTTCTCCCATGTTATGTTCTGTCTAATCTCTTGAATCCAAGCTGATTAAATACAACAAAGGCAAGATGTGGCTTACAATACAATTACAGCCTCCAGTCTTGGTCAAAAGAACACATTTACCTGTTTGACCATCACCTGAAGATGGCTTTAGATGAACAGCTCAGTTCCAGGCCTCCAATTGCTTTGACTTACCCCTTTCATGAATGAGCAAGGGCTGGAGAGAGGGACGCAAATAGTGGACTCTGCACTGAGCCACAGAAACAAGGACCAGGGCTCTCTTCCTAGCTGGAGATCACAGACTCCAGACATGGTTACAACTACTATCTTGAGAGCAAAGGCAGAAACACAGCTAGAATTTCATTGTCATTGCGACACTGAGAGCCCTGTGAGAACCCTCCAGTTTACAGATTGTCTGGTCACCTGTTGCCCAACTGTGACTGGGAGGGAAAGAGTTGACCAAGAAAATTCAAGAAAAACAATGATTTCTTGTAGTTAGGTAGAGCATGGTGACAAGCTTTGATGTGAAGGTATTCAGTAAAGGGAGAGAGTTTAAGTATGACATCTGAATGTGTTTTGGTTGGATGCATTCTGAAGTATATTTTTGAATCTTAAATGTAGAACAAAGTTCTTCTGAAAATAGCTTTTTAGTTTTAGTTTTCAAGCAAGCCCAAGTAAATTGCTTTGGGCTGCAGATACAGCTCGGTAGTAGAGTGTTTGACCAACGTGTACAAGGCCCAGGATAGAAAAACAAAAGTTCTACACAGGATGGTTTGGCTCAAACTCTTTTTACCATTTTAGAACATTTACACTAAAGCTTTCTGAAGCAAAGCAGGTGGGCAATGAGTTAGTTCACTGCAACAGGTCAGTTCTCAGAAAGACAGAAACTGTAACACTTGTGATCTAAGGAGAAATCTTGAATTAACTTAACCAACCTTTAAAACGTAAATGTTTTGGGACATTTACTTGTTCTCTAATTTCCAAATAATTTATAAATGAATATATTAAATAATATTCCCAGTTTACTCAACTGGGATATTTTCTTAAATAAAAGAGTAATCTAAAACCCCTTTGGTTCCTCAGGTAATTTCACCTATATTAATGTATTTGTTCTGAAAAAACTATTCAGTGATGTATATGCATATGTCCATGTAGGAGCAAGCCTTCCTCTTGAGAAATATCATTTATTTTCTTCTGATGTCCCTCCCCAAATTATTTCTCACACAATGGGTAAGCAGGTGTGACATAAGAACCCATGGGTTCACAAAATCTATGTGAACAATGAAATCATTGGAGACATTTCAGAGCATTTAACATTAATGTCTCATTGCCTAGAGAGTATGATTTATTATCCAGGATGCAGCCTGGAATTTGGAATTAAAAGATCTCTTGGCAATCTAATGAACAGACAAGTTGGATGTCACTTGCTATTCTTTTTTTTTTTTATTGTCCATAATGAGTTACATTATTTAGTGGGCAAACAATGAGTTGTTATCCCCAATTCCCCACTGCCCACCTCCCCCATCCCCAATTAGCTGGATAACCTCCTCCATGGGCCAACTGGATTAGTCCTTGTGGCAGGGGACCATGGATAGCCAGGTTCTCCTTTCACTTGCTGTTCTTGTAAAGTGAATGCAGGGCAGTGATGGAAAGGGCTTGGTGTGAGGTAGTACTCAGCTCTCTGTAGCAAGTACTGGAGAAGTCTGGTCTCTGATGCTTGGGAGGCACCAAACGGGGTTGGCTGATGACAACACTTTGGGAATGAATGTATGGACTGCATTGGTTGAGTGAATAATGCTGGTCTTTAAGAATGAACAAATGCATCTTTCAACGCAGAATCCAGAGTGCTGGGCCAGGTCCACCTTCACCACTCACTGATTTCATGTGTCCATCACTGTTCATCACTTTCCCCATAGGGTTCAGGTTCCTCACCTAGGAAAATCATTTCACTAGATCTCAGGCAAAATGCCTTCTCACATTCCGTGGCCCTGTGGCCAGAAAATCTCTGAGATCACTTTTATTGTAGGAGTCCATGAGTCAAAGGGAACAGATGATCTTATCTAACTCCCTCAAAGCTACACTGGGGTGGGGGGAGAATGCTTAATTGGTCTGATTTTTGCAGTGAATCACCATTAGGCCCCTGGGCAATGGCTCTGCGGTTCTTCTTTCTGGTGGTTAAGACTCGTTCACTCCTCAAAGCTTTGTACAATATTATCTTCCTCACTGTTGGGAATAAAGACAGCTGAACCTCAGACAGGCTGATTCACAGCTACTATTGCCCAGGCTCATAACTACAGGCAACAATCGACACAAGCCTTCCTTGCCTTGAGCTTTCTTTCTGACAGCCCACTGTCTGGTCCTAGCCTGGGCAGTCTCTGGGCATTAATGAATGCTGCATTCACCCCACTGGCTATCAGAAGTGACTAACCCAGAAAGTATTTGGGCTGTCTGCAGCCACACTCAATGACATCGTATGCCACCTACTCTTGCCCTTGTGAGCCTGGAAGTGGGGATAGCAGAAAATGCAGTATGCCCAAGCCAACTTCACTGCAAAAAAGGCTGGTAAATCTAGGTCCCAAGCACGATCCACACAGAACCATTGCTTATGAGGGAAGTAACTGAGCTGAGTTTACTTAAAGCAATTCTGCCAATACAGGCTGGAAAATTACTAAAATGCCCCCAAATTAATCAGTTCTGTTAAGAATAAAGGATGGCCCTGCCTAGGGCCATGAGTTTTTGATCAGGTATTGACGGGTCATGGAATAGTTTCATCCTATAAGCTAAACCTTTACTAGGATAGAGCAACACTAATATATGTAACAGAGGCTTGTGAAATGCAGAGCTTAATAGATTTATGATCTAGTAGGTTGATAAAATCATATTGAAAATTTGTATTTCCTTCCTCCCTACCCTCCTCACTCCTTCTTTTCTCTCCTTCTTTCACCCTCCTTCTTTCTCTCCCTCAATTCACAGATACTTAATTACCAAAGCAATGAATGAATACTATAAGGGATGCAAAGAGAAACTCATCTCCTGACCATTCAAAATATACCCGCATTTCTGCAGTGATTGTGTTGCCATCATTTGTGACCCGACCCTTTAGAAGTTTCCTCCTATGCACACTCTCACACATGGCCTTCTGAGAAGAGAAAGCATGCGTGCTCCTGACCTGCTCATGGACTTCCCCTTAATTAGCCAATCAGAAGGCACATCAGTGATAGAGCCATCTGATCTCATACCCAAGGGGACCATGATTTCAAGACCATCCTCTGAGTTATTCTTAAGCTATGGTTATAACATGTACATATATGCATATGCACACACATAAACAACTCAAATTCATAAATATTTGTGGTACATTTCTAAATTTTTCAAAAGACTAGATTTATTTTGCATTTTTTTTCCTTTTAGGACAACTGTTGCCAGAATGTTTTCTCCCTCCATGGTTTTGGTGAGGGTGGGTGGGTCACAACCAATAAATACAGGAGAGCTTTTGTCTGGGATCTCTTCCCTTCAAGGGGAGAAGATACTAATAGTAACTTAGTTTCCAAGAAGTTGTAAACCATACTCCCAATCAACTAATTGAATTCTGGCTCTGTCTAATGCTACTCTCAGTTTTTGTTAAAGAATCTCTTTTCAGATGGCCATGACCATTGTGGTGACTCAATACTCCCTGAGAAGTGGCACTGAAGGAAGGGCTCAGCACTAAGAGAGGCATCTCTATCACACCCTCCAGGGCTCAGGGGCCATTGAAGAAGAGCTGGCAGAAAGAATGTAAGAGCCAAAGGAAGGGGAGGAGTGCTCACAATACTGTCTTCCAGACACAAAGTGGCCTTGATGTTCATGACGTCACAGTAGCTGATGCTTCCTACACACAGCCTGCATATTAGAAAGGAAAAAAGACGACCTCAAAAGACAAGAGAGATGAAGTGGAAAGAAGGGTTTGTTTCAGCGAAGGGGGAATTTGCAGAGGAGCAAAGGGAGGCTGGTGGAGGTGATTGAAGCCATTGTGTATTGTTTATATTCATGGAAGTTGACGATTAAAAGTTTTTAAAATATAAAGCCATATGAAAACAGAAATCTAATAATTAAGTCAAAGAGTGTTTTCCGTCCCAGAGAAGGGGGGGGGGGTTGGAGAGGAGCAGGAGAGTTGACAGCTGAGTCCTGTTTCTTGACCAGGGGTGATTCTCTGAGCACTTGCTTGGTGACAAATCAGTGAGGTATGCATTCTCGTTCCCTGGGTGTCTGCAACATTTCACAATAAAAGTTTTAAATATTTCTGTACCACGAAACACCATAAATATATGTATAAAAACACATGTTCACATATTAACTAAGAGCTTATACATAGCAAGCATTCCTAGGTCCTGTTTTATGCATAAATTACAACACACGAGAAACAGATGAGTATAGCTCACCCCCATGTTCTGCTCTACTGACTATGTCTGGGAGTCACCAAGACAGAGGGGGGACATGAACAATTCCGTATCTGGGGATATTTCCCACTCTGGGTTCAGTTTATTATACATTTTTCATGTCTTTCCTTTGAAATAAGCACCAATAAATCTTTTCTCATTTGCTTTGAAGCAAAACTTTCATGGCTCTGGGTATTTTCACTTCCTGTGCCCTCTGCATGGGATTTGGTTCCAACCCAAACGTAGCTCAGGATCTGATGTCAAAGTTATACTTTCTTGCTGGGCATGGTGGAGCTCACCTTTATTCCCAGCACTTGGGAGGTAGAGGTAGGAGGATACCCATGAGTTCAAAGTCAGCCTGAGACTACAGAGTGAGTTCCAGGTCACCCTGAGCTAGAGAGAGACCCTATCTCAAACAAAAAAGCTATACTTCCTTAGTGCTAATATCTATAATTGCCACCACACCTTCCTTGACATTTCCTAGTCATTTTCTTTTAACTTTCTCCTTAGCAGTTAATAAGCTGTCCTTTGTTTTCTCTTTCTCCTCTCTCTTGGTCTCCTGATTTATGGCAAAGGCTTTATGCTATTTTGACCAGGCCACTTCTAGTGGTCTGGTTCATAGAATAGTGTCTGTCACATAGTGGATGCTCACCAACACTGATGTGATTCAGTGAATAATGACACAGTCATGCAGGAGTCAATCCAGATATGAAGAGTCAGCCTTAGATGTGTAAGGCCATTGTTTACAAAAGACTTTGTGGCTAAAGAATCTTGCTTATCTTACCCCATCACGTTTGACTGTTTATTATGTAACAGCTGGTAGAAGACACTTCCCGTAGTAGAGGTTGTGGAGCTCAACAGACTCTTTGTTTATCCCATGCATCTAATCAAACTCATGTTTTGAATTCAAAACACCATGGGAACCAACCCTGGAAATATGACCTCTTTAGGAGAAAGAACTGTATCTCCAGGGAGAACTGAGTATTCCATGAGCCCTCCACAGGTTTTTATTGCCAACAATTATTACACCAGTTGAAGGACATATTTTCTCACTGAAATCCTGCTGTTTTGAAGGGAATCAGTTCTAATTTCCAGTTTCCTTCATTTTGCTTCAACGTTTAGGCTTTGCAAGGAAAAAAATATCGTGATGCAAATTCCACACATTACTAGGATTACTTCACAAACAGAACATTTTGGGCTTCGAAATTCCCCCCTCCAACTCCAAATGGAGCCTATGCATACAGAAAACTTGAATTTGTTCTGAAATGAGAGGAAGACGGGGCAAAATGTTATCTTTGAGCTCGGCCACTTTGCTTCCAGTGGCCGCAGAGTGGACAGGCATCCAATGACACACAGGCTGATAATGGACAGGAAGCATCACTGTGATCACCGTAAGCAGAACCCAGCACCCAACACAGTTGCTTTAACCCCAAGACACCCCAGATTGGGCAAAACTGGGCCTGCAGGTGAGGGTGGGCTGTCAGAGGGCATCCCCCGAATAATCAGGCTGTGGGAAGGGCTGAAGTCACTTATCCATTGTTAAAAGATGAGCAGGGCAGAAAAATAAGCCCCCGTTCCAAACCTTCTTCCCTGGCTCTGCTCACAGGAAAACAGGACAATATAATTCAGAAATTCAATACAGAAACTTCCCCTCTGCCGTCACATTGAGTCTGTCCTGGCACCGATTTGCACTGACATCAGCTCACAGCAGGTCCAATATGAAATTTATCTTCATGGAAATGTGACCCTTGGCTGCGAGGAAATGACCAAGGATAGCCAACAAGCAGGCAAATAAAGATAAAGACATTTGTGCAGGACATAACGCCGCATTTCCTACACACCATTTCATCCGTTCTCCTATCTAGGAATGAATAGAAAATAAATGGATGGAATCAGCCACCAGGGAACTCCTGGGTTATCTCCACCTTGTTCATTGGGGTGATGAAGCAGATAATTAAATTGCATGACTAACCAGGATTGCTAGGAATCAATGACGTGTCATAGGGATGAACTTAGCCAGCAGGGCTGCTGGTGAAGATCCTTTATTCTGCCCACTAGCTTTGCAGAGATATGCGTCGGTTTTCACAAATCCAGGTAACTTGAACTCCCAGGTTCAGGCAGTGAATCTGTATATGTATGCACAGGTGTGTCAAGCAGATGTGTGAGCAGAGGAGGGTTTTTCAAGTGGTGAACTTATTTATTGTTTGGTCCTTTATTTATTGTTTGGTCTTTTTCAAATACAAATACAATGAGTATTTTTAAAAATTAAGTTACATGTGCTTTGAATTGAACATGTGTGCGTATGTTACAGTGACTGTCTTTAAGTTACAGTTCTATAATTTTGGTCTGATTTTTGCCCTGGTACATGATTTTGGCTTTTCCTATTATTTTCTTGAATTCATATAGTTGTCTTTCAATAGCAGCTGGGAGATGTTTTTAAAATTGCTTCCCAAGGCAAAGATATTTAGTAGAAGTAATATAGAAAAAAGAAGGAAAAAATAAATAAACATTCCTCCATGGACTTCTATCATTATATTGAAGATATATCAGGAAATCAGCTAAGCTAAGAAAACATAGACATTCTGAATGGTGAAAACAATGTTGTCTCCCTTTTCTGACTTCAATAAATCACTGTCATAATTGTCCCAAAGTAACGTGGCCTGAAAAATAGACTTTGGGGAAGTCCTCCTTCCCAAAATATCCACCTTATCTGCTTTTTCCTGATAGCTGAAATTCCACTGTTTAAGAGGCCTGCTGTGGAGCTAAGGGGTGCAAATATCTCTGCAAAGAAGGAGCCATGAGCTATTTACACTTCAGGGTGAGGTGTTTAATCAAACGTGATAACTAACAGAGATGTGTTTTTCTTGTGAAGCCACTGATTTCCAAGAGGGAAGGGTGTCGAGATAGTGGTGGGAAGCCCTCACCGGGAAGGTAGGAAGGTGTTAAAGACAAAAGTCAAGTCCTCCTCATATGTTGAGGGGTGTGTGTTTCAGTTCTTGGCAGTCCTTGCTTGAGATTTTTCTGACAGGAGGCTCTCCACATAAGAATATGGAGGTACAGCAGGGCTTCCCAAATGCCCAAGTTCTCACCCCGGAATGGGTTCCTGATGTCATTTTCTGTGCATGTCAACAAATCATTTCCAAGTTGATCTATTTGTCTATTATTAAAATGATCTGCAATCTTGACAGTTGTTTGGGGGAGAAAGCATTCCCTAGCCCTTTGATTTTAAGAAAAAAAGCAAAGGAATATTGTAGCAGGCATTTTTCAGCGTGGACTCTGCCTCTTTATGGGAAACTCCTTCCCTCCAGCCCTCCTGTGTCTCTCTACTGCCAGGTAGATGCACCACATGGCCTAGGAGAAGGCAAAGCTGCTGGTGCCATAGTGGAACCCTCAGCCTCAAAAAAAGGCAAGTCCAAGGCCATATGTCAGACAGATTATAAAAATGCAGAAACCAAAGGCTAAGGGTCAGGGGAGTCTCCTTCTTTGGTCTGTAAAACTCCATCTTCAAAAGGAGATTTCCATAGACCTCAGAATTTTAGACAATTCCATGTAAATGTCACAATTTCATTGATCATAACCACAATCAACTTCCTTTCTTTTATTTCCCTGAGTCTGAAATAAAAAGAAAGCCATGGGCTGGAGAGATGGCTCAGCAGTTAAGGCACTTGCCTCCAGTGCCTAAGGCTCTGGGTTCATTTCCCCAGTACCCACATAGGCCAGACCCACAAGGTGGTGGCCCTGATGTGCTCTCTCTCTCTCTCTCTCTCTCTCTCTCTCTCTCTCTCTCTCTCTCTCTCTCTCTCTCTGTGCTTGAAAATGAATAAAATATTTTTTTAAAAAAGGAAGCCATGTCACCCATACTTTTTGCTTCAAAGTTTACAACTCTGTTTATCTATATGTACCAGCCTTATATTGGATGTGATCAATAAATATTTGTTGAATTTCACTTGTTGGATGTTGTCAAAGATCACTTGGGCTGGGGGTGAGACCGTATCTCAAAAAAGCCCAAACAACAACAACAAAAATGCAAAGCAGCATAGAGAATAAAAATGTGCCAAAGATTTCTTCCATTCTGAAATGCAGTGGCTCTTGCCATGGAAAAGTAGTTCCCAAAGAGAAAAAGAGAATCTGAGGATTTAGGGACATTTAGTAAAGACTGTAATACTAAGATGTTTTCATGACACTGGTTAGTGTGCCTTGAAGCAATCAAATAGTCCCCTTAGGAGGACTCTTAGACTAAAAAGCTTTTACATGTTTACTGGAGGAAAATCAACAATGCCTATTTCTGCTCCTCAATGGTAAGACTAATGAGAGTGTGTAGATCATGCCTTTTAATTTACTAATTAATTAATTAACTCAATAAATCCAACAAGGAAGCTCTATGATAGACCTATAAATGGAGAAGCTGTATGATTTTTTTTTTAGCAACAGAAAGTAAACCTAGATGGTTGTCTCGATATATCAGATTGACAGAGACAGGGAGGAGGTAAGGGTTTCTTTCATATTGGTGATGCAGACATTTCACGAAGCACAGTGTTGCAGTCAGCTTTCTAGTTGCTGCACAGAAAGAACCCAAACACAAGCGGCTTGTTGCGGAATGGGTTTATTTGGCTTACGGACTCAAGGGGAGACTCCATTCTGGCAGGGAAAACGATGGCATGAGCAGAGGGCTGGACATCACCTCTGCCACAGCACTGCAAACAGCGGCAGGAAGGTGTGCCAAATACTAGCAAGGGGAAGCTGGCTTATAACCCCATAAGCCTGCCCCCAACAACACAGCTTCATCGAGGTTGTAAAACCCAAACTGCCATCAGCTGAGGAT
>PVHP010051605.1:0-11383 GCA_004024765.1 Zapus hudsonius | reverse complement strand
ACCTGCTCATCATCCTGCTCATCAGGCTGGACCCTCGCCTCCACACCCCCATGTACTTCTTCCTCAGCCACCTGGCCTTCACTGACATCTCTTTCTCATCAGTCACAGCTCCAAAGATGCTCATGAATATGCTGACGCAGAGTCAGTCCATCTCATACACTGGGTGCGTTTCCCAGGTATACTTTTTCTTATTGTTTGGGTGTGTTGACAACTTTCTTCTCACTTCAATGGCCTATGACAGGTATGTGGCCATCTGTCACCCTCTTCACTATACCAGCATCATGAGTCAGAGTCTCTGTTTTCTTCTAGTAGTTGTGTCCTGGGTATTTTCTTCTACCAACGCCCTTGTACACACACTTCTCTTTGCTAGCCTGTCTCTCTTTAGAGACAACATTCTCCACCACTTCTTCTGTGACCTGTCTGCTTTACTGAAGCTGTCCAGCTCAGACACCACCATCAATGAACTGGTAATCCTCACCTTAGCGGTGGTGGTCATCACAGTGCCATTCATATGCATCCTGGTCTCTTATGGCCACATTGGGGCCACCATCCTGAGAAGGCCCTCCATCAAGGGAATCTGCAAAGCCTTGTCCACATGTGGCTCTCACCTCTCTGTGGTTTCTCTGTACTATGGAGCCATTATTGGGCTCTACTTTGTCCCCTCATCTAATGACACTAATGACAAAGATGTCACCGTGGCTGTGTTGTACACTCTGGTCACTCCCATGCTAAATCCCTTTATCTACAGTCTGAGGAATCGGGATATGAAAGGAGCTCTAGGAAATATTCTTAATAGAAGAGGAAACTTTATAATGTGATTTGCACCATCTCTCCCAATAGGATATGAGAGACCATTTCTGCATAGGATTCTTTCTCTTTGAACTATTTCTTATGGGTCACTCACTCTTCTCAGCTTATGTTGTATGTATGGGTTTTTGTCTTTGTTCAATTGTTTTGTTGACCTTGAGAGTCTTGGGAACTGTTTTGTAAACAGTCTGTACACAATAATCTTGGAAACATTTTAAATTTTTACACCATTTCATATTTTAGTTGTTTTTTATAGTGAAGTAGCTTTTATGTAGGTGTATGTATCTTTAAGGACATTGGTATAATGAAAACAGGATGTGAGTATATTTATAGAAAAAGTGACATAATTTGATCTCATATGGGGTAACTGGAAGTTATGGCTGAGTGGTGTAGATATGCACCCACTCAGTATAATAATTATTTCAATTTAAATTGTCCATGTCAAAGGAGGCTGGTCTGTTGAGATAAATTTGCAGCCTTAAAGGCAGTCCCATCCTCCATGCAAGTGTTTTTGTAGGGGAGTACTGGCCACTTGGATATTTTAGAAGCAATATGGGAGGCTATCATCAGGTATTATCTAGGACTAATAGCCCTTCAAGACCCAGGTTTATAGAGTTAAGTTGGAATTTAAAAGATTAAAGAAGACATTATTAGAGCAACAAGTTTCCAAGGACAGGCCATCATAAGTTCCCATTTTTACCCAAGCACAAGCACTGAGGGAGATAGGAGGTTAGTGTGTGTTGGGCGGGGGGATGTCTGGCCTGGTAACATCTCTTCTGAAACTGACTGTATTGACAAATAGAAGATATTTCATTATGTCTGATCTTGAAATATTTGTGGGTGCCTTAATTAAATGGTTTGCATACTACTGTTTGTAGAAGAGAATGCTCACAGAAGTGTTAATAGGGTTTAAATTGTCAACAGAAATGACACATAAAGATACTTCTCTTTGAGATAAGTCTAGTTTATCGAGTTTACAGAGAACATGCGTGGGGATGTATTAGTTGAGGTTCTCTAGAGGAACAGAATCAATAGAATGAATTAGTATTACAAAGGGAATTTATTAGTTTATGAAAAATAGCTGTCTGCAGGCTTGAGAGTCAAGGAACCCAGTAGCTGCCCAATTCATGGCTCGTCAGTTTCAATCTGGCACTGAAGACCTGGAGGATTTCTGGAGAGCTTCTGGTCTTCAGACCATGTCGGAACAGGCCCCTCTTCAGCTGGTGTGGACACATGGCTCTGGGAAGGCGGCCTCAGTGTGGTATCCTGGTGCTACTCTGAAGGGCAGCCTCAAAGGGGTCATCTTATCCTAGACCTCTCTTCTCTTTTCCTGGCAGGATTCTGGGAGACCCCCATTCCCACATGTTGTGGCCCAGCTCTATTTGTTGGGCCCAAGGTCCACTCTACAACCCCACCAGGGCTGTAATTCTAAGGGCATTCAGGGCCTTGGGGACAGCACAGCTACCTGTGCTGTCAGTGCATCATGGACAGCACACCCAGAGGACTGATCCACGGATCCCACGTTCCACTGCCCATTCCTCACAAGGCTGTGGATCTTTCCACCTCACCCCCTGCTCAAGCTAGCATGCTGACCCTCCAGGACAGCATGATGATGTTCTTTGTGACCGGTCAATGGCAATGTTAGGAATTAGGAACAAAGCACCCCGTTTGTGTGCAGTCAGTCAGGATCAAAGGTCCAAATGAATAACCAAAAATCTACGCACCCTGACAAACACTAGTAACACCCACAAGAAAATTCTACGGGTCATCCTACAGTCAAGAGAGACCCAGGGACCTCAATTGGAATCAACTGGTAAGGAGACACTGGGGCACCAACTTATAGCCCCAGATAAGAGAAATATGGGAATACAGGTTATTTAAGGGTATAAAAGCTAAAAGGATGCCTAAAAGGAGAAAGAGAAGGAAAAAGACTCCAGACCTAATGAAGGGCCCTATCCAGACATGTGAGTTCAGTTTTAAACCAACCACACTACCTCATTTGTTCTCTAACATATAAAAACCCTAAAAGAGTCTCCATTATGTAGGTCTTCTCTCTCTTTCAGAGGATTGTCACCTTTTGTGGTGGTCAGCTTCACACTGCTCACACAAAGAACCCAACCAAAAGCACCTGATGGGAGGAAAGTTATTTATTTTGCCTTACAGACTCAAGGGGAAACTCCATGAAGGCAGGGAAAACCATGGCATAAGCAGAGGCTGGACATCATCTCCTGGCCAACATCAGATGGACAATAGCAGTAGGAGAGTGTGACAAATACTGACAAAGGGAAGCTGGTTAAAACACCCATAAGCATAGTCCCCCACCCCCTTTAAAAACACTGCATCCAGGGCTGGAGAGATGGATCAGCGGTTAAGGCACTTGCCTCCAGTGCCTAAGGCCCCACAATTCAATTCCCCAGGACCCACATATGCCAGAGGTGGTGGCCCTGGTGTTCTCTCTCTCTCTCTCTCTCTCTCTCTCTCTCTCTCTCTCTCTCTCTCTCTCTCTGCTTGAAAAATAAATAAAAAATTTAAAAAAAAAAAAAAAAACACTGCATCCAGGAGGCTCCAATTCCCAAACAGTGCCACCAGCTGGGGACCTAGAATAAGGAACACATAAGTTTATGGGGACACCTGAATCAAACCACCACACTTCACTTTCTTCAATAAAACTCTATTGCTTGTCTGGTGTTCATCCTTTTTCACAGGCATAAGACAAGTTAAACAAGACAACAAATTAGTAACATACTCAGAGACAGGCAGACACAGATGGTGGAATTGACAGACACGCAGAGTAGGTGGACTACAGAATTGGAGACATCTTCTTCTTTTCTTCCCCATTGGGCAATTTTTTTTTATTATCCATACTTAAATACACCTAATAAGGGATTAACGTGTTGATGTCTCCCATTCCCCTATTTCCCTCTTCTGTCCCTGATCAGTTGGATTTCTTCCTCCGTGGGAGACAGATTTTCTTCTGCATGCATGCTCACACCCACAGCCACCATCACACATCGCCATGTAGGAAGGTTTGCAGGTGAGGGCCTGGGATGCAGAGGTAAATGCAGACAGACATGTTAGGGGAACAGGGCCTGCAGACTGAATGGCACAGGGCTTGACTTTGAACAGTGCCTTGCCATAATGGCATGCAGTGCATGAGAAATGATCTTCCTGCTAGAACCTTGGGGTCAGTTAACTGGATTAGTGAGCTGTCACTGGACCATATCCTGTTGGATCCCCTCCCTCTGTGTAGTGTTGCTGGGCAGCCAGAACCTTACTGGCTCCAGGGAGGTAGGAGCAGTGGCCAGGTCGTGCACCCACAACTGTAGGTACATGCATTCTCCCTGGGTCTGGAGGGCACCTGAGGTCTGTCCTAGGGGATGGTGGACCCAGTGCATAGGGCCAAATTTCCTGGTCTAGGAAAGGGAACATCCTTGTATTGCTTGCAGAGCCCTAGAGAAGTGCAGGTGGCTTGAGGGAGACTTGTTCAAGGTTCTGGGACTAGCAACCATAGGCAAAATAGAAAGGAGTTAGTGTACCTACAGCACCTGGTATCATTAATGCCAGTCTGTGGGGAACGGAGGCTGGAGAATCACTGGGACTCCCTGACTTACAGTAGCTATAGGTTAAGGAAGACCCATCTCAAGAAACTACTCAGATGGACAATAAGAAGACACCAGATGCTCTTCTCTGGACTCTGCATGTATGTCCATGAGACACATATACCTGCAAACCCAGGTGTATATACCACACATCATACCCACTATACCACACACGCTACTTACAGACAGATGAGAAAAATGGCAAGTATCACATAGATATTAAGAAACAGCACCTACGATTGACACAGTGTGTCCTCCATCTGTGATCTAAAGATTAACTGATTTCCTCCCATGTGTAGGCAGCTGCCTAGGTACAAATAACTCAAAAAACTAAATGAAGCTGGGAGAGAGTACTCTGTGGTTAAAGGAGCTTGCTTGCAAAGCCTGATGGCCTGGATTTGATTCCCCACTGCCCACGTAAAGCCAGATGCACAAAGTAGCACTTGTATCTGGAGTTTGTTTGCAGTGGCATGAGGCCCTGGTCTGCCTATTCTGTCTCTCTCTCACAAACACACACACACTCTCTCATATAAACAAAAATATTTTAAGCCAGGTAGGCATGCCTTTAATTCAGGTACTTGGTAAGCAGAGGAAGGAGGATGGCTGTGGGTTTAAGACCACACTGAGATTACACAGTGAATTCCAGGTCAGCCTGGGCTAGAGTGAGAATTTACTTTGAAAAACCAAACAACAAAAAGTAACTATAAAAAAAAAGTAACTATAGAAAAGAAGGTTCTCAAAAGAAATGGCCAATAGACACCTTAAAAACATGTTCTCCATCCTCTGCCATCAGGGAAATGTGAATTAATATTTATTTACATGGAGACACAGAGAAGAGAGAGAGAGAGAGAGAGAGAGAGAGAGAGAGAGAGAGAGAGAGAGAGAGAGAGAGAGAGAGAGAGAGAATGGGTGTACCAGGGCTTTTAGCCACTCCAAACAAACTACAGATGCATGCACCAATTTGTGCATCTAGATTTACATAGGTACTGGGTAATCGAACTTGGGTTGTTTGGCTTTGCAGGCAAGCCTCTTAACTGCTGAGCCATTTCAACATTCTGGAACTGTGAATTAAAACTAGTTTTGAGATTCCATCACAATCCTGTCAGAATGGATCAAGAACTCAAATGACAATAAATGATAGTGAAGCTGTGAACAAAGAGTAACCCTTCTACATTGTTGGTGGGAATGTAAACTGGTACAGCTATAGTGGATATCAGTTTAGAGGTTCCTGACCCAGCTAAACAACTCCTTGGCATATACCTTAAGGACTCTATACATCACTATAAAGATACTTGCTCATCCATGTTTATTACTATTGTATTCACAATAGCTAGGAAATGGAAAAATCCTAGGTGTCCATCAACAGATAAATGGATAATTGCAAATTAGTGTTAAAAAAATTGTAAAACACTGCCTCCAGGAGGCTCCAATTCCCAAACTGTGCCACCAGCTGGGGACCTAGAATACAGAACTCGTAAGTTTATGGGGACACCTGAATCAAACCACCACACTTCTCTTTATTCAATAAAACTCTGTTGCTTGTCCTGTGTTCATCCCTTTTCACAGGTATAAGACAAGTTAAGTTAACCAAACAGCAAATTAGTGACATATTCAGAGACAGGTAGATACAAACAGTGGAATGGTCAGACACACAGAGTAGGTGGAGGACTACAGAACTGGAGACAGATTTTCTTCTGTCTCCAATAAATGGGAGTTTTATTCAGCTGTCAAAAAAATTATCAGGGAAAGATGGCTCAGTAGTCAAAGGTACTTGCTTACGAAACCTAAAGGCTTGATGGTGTGTGTTTGATTCCCCGTTCAATTATCCATGTAAAGCCAGATGCACAAATTGGCACATGCATTTTGGTCTGTCTAAACTCACCCTCTTGTTTGCCTTTCTCTAATATATAAATTAAAATGTTAAAAAATGAAATTTGCAGGGAGATTGATGGATCTGGAAGTTTATACTGAGGGAACCTGGATTCCAAAGGTCATATGCCACATTGTCTCTCTCATGTATAGATCCTAGCTTCAAATGTTTAGACTGCTGATTGAGTTGGAGTAATAAGTTAGTAGTAGAGGGCAGGAAGTGGGGGCAGGAGGCTTAAGGGGAAGGTAAAGTATACAAGTAAGTAGAGGGACAGAATACTGGGGTGAAATGGACTAAGTAAGATCAGTGGAAAGGATGGAGATGGGAAGAGTTAATAAAAATTAAAGATATTATGAATAAGCTATATGGAAACCTACTGATTTGATAGCTAATAGCACTTAAGAGGGAGAATTTGGGTAAATCACTCTGTGGGGGGTGGATAATCCTGTGCCCAAAAGCCATAAGTTGTTACAAAAAAATTCAGTGCCAGTGGTAGGATACCTTCCAGCAAGTGAACAAGGAGACCCCTGATGCTCGAATATATTGCTGAAGACTCCACGTGCTTGGGCTGCAAACTTCTCTCTTGTTGACTAGCAGTCAGGATGGTGGAAAGAACTATGCAGCCTGTTGGGAAAGAAGTCACCACTGGTTTTAACCAGCACTGGATCCTGAAAGTTCAATGCCTGGCCCACCATGCCAAATGCACCAACTGCTGCAATAGTGACATGTCTGGTGTGGGAGAAATGAACTGCTCGCTAATTGGATTTGAGGCTCACTCCATGGTAGCTGCCTAGTACTAAAAACCTAGCCAAAAGCCTACGGCTGAGGGGTGTTATAAGCCCTAGGGGGGAAACAACTCCTGCTATCTGGCTAAATAGATAGATTATGCCCACCAAACTGCCTTCTAGGTAGATATGTTTATACCCATATATTAATGCTACAATCACTTTTGGTTAGTAGTTTCTCTGATCAGATGGCAGTGAGCACTGGGATGACTTAAAACTCATCAAAGTGCTAAGAAGAAATGACAGTGTAGTCTCAGCACTGAGACATCTCTATCACACCCATGAAGGCTCAGAAACCAATGTAGAAGAGGTGGCAGAAAGAATGCAAAAGCCAAAGGAAGGGGAGGAGTGCCTTGCAATACTTCCAGACACAAAGCGGCCTTGATTCATGACCTCACAGTAGCTGACACAACTTGTATGAGACCTGCATTACAGGAGGGGACAAAATAATATGAGACAGAGACTAGTTGAAAAGAAGGGATTCAGTGGGTAAGAGATGCAGGGGGCAAAAGAGAGGGTTGTGGGAGATTATGATTATGGTGTATATATACTTAACAAAATAAAAAAAATCACTTGTAATGATCTATGTGAACATAGTTTTCTCATTAACAAGAGTAAGGATATTAAGTTTGGGTTTATAGCAAACATATCCTTTCAGACAGGACTTATCTGCACTGTTCTCTGGTATCTGTGAGAATTTCCTTAATTCCCTTACTGATGTTCACTAAATTGTAATCAAGGTAGAGATGGTCACACCCTTTACTATGTACTGGATTTATCTCCAGCACTATTTCTCTCTCGTACATTAAGATCTGAAGTATGAATGATGGCTTTACTACTTTTTACTAACATGCGTAGATTTTCCCCCTACATATATATTTTTTCTAACCTCTAAGGTGTATATTTTTTCAAAGATCTTTACACAGTTATAACATATATGGTGTGTATACAGTATAAATTCTCTGTTAAATGAACGTTGAATAAAAGTTTTGCCACATATTGACATGAGAGCTTTTTTCCAGTATGAATTCTGTGATGAGGCATAAGCCTGAAGCACCTGGAAAGGGATTTCCTACATTTTTTATATTTGCAGTGCTTCGCCTACCTCCAGTATAAATCATTTCAGGGTGGACACCATAGTAAAAAATTTGCAACATTTTTCAACATGAAGACACTTGTGTTGAATAAGTTGTCAGCTTTGTTTAAAGGCACAGCAGCCATCATACGTTTATACAGCTTCTCTCTAGTATGAGGTTTGAATTCATGATAAAAGGTTCTGCCACACTCTTGACATTCTTTGGGTCTCTCCCCAGTATGAATTCTCTGGTGAAAGTCAAAGATGACCAGTCAAAGCTTTGCAACAATCTTGACTTTCATAGGGGTTGTAGCTACTTTCTCATTGCTGGGACAAACCACCTAACTAAAAGCAGGTGATGGGCAGAAAGTTGTTTACTTTACTTAAGAGTATCAAGAAGAAGATCCACAAAGGCAAGGAAAAACATGGCATGAGTAGAGGCTGGACATCACCTCCTTGTCAACATCAGATAGAAAACCTCAGGAGAATGACTCAGATTCCATGAAAGGGGAGCTGGCTGTAACGCCCCTAAGACTTCTGCCAACACATTTCCTCCAGAGAAGTTCCAACTCTCAAGTTGCCATGAGTTGGGGATGAAGCACTCAGAAGTCATGAGTTTATAGAGGGGACGACACATAATTCAGAACACAACTTTCTATCTCTGGCACCCATAAACTTATAATGATCCATGGTATAAAATGCAACTTTTAAAAGTCCCCATAGTTTTTTCATTCCCAATTCTGTCCAAACAGCCCACATCCCAAGGTCTCTTAACTGTGAGCTGTAAAGCCAAAGACACATAATGGCAAAGAGTAAATAGTCACACTACAAAAGGTAGCATTTTGCATAGTAAGGAAGGATTGAGCCAACACAAGACCTAAATCAAATAGGGCAAACATCCAGTCTTGTACCATCAAGTCCAACATCTCTAGCCAGTGATAAACTCCCTTGAGTTCTAACTCTGCCCCTACTGCTGGACTGTTTATAGCCCGAGGAACAATCCATGCCAAACCAGAAGCTCTTCTTGGAACCCATCCCATAGAACTGGCTGGGGTCTCCACTGCAACCCATAGCCCATTCTAATGACTCCTTCAGGCTTGTAAGGCAGGAACTTCTAAAAACCCTGCCTAGCATCATCAATAACCATTTTCAAAGAAAATAAGTTAATATTTCAAGTCTAATAACCCTATTTCCTTCATTTTTTTATGTTATCATAGTGCCTGGAGGGCTACCAAATTTTTCAATCCATGGGGAAATAAAGCCAACACTAAGAGCAGGACACTCCTTTAGCACTCAAGTCTCCAACTTTCAAAAGAATCCACATTTTTTTCCTGCTGTACAATTCATAAAACAGCTGGCCCAATCTAAAAGGTTGTAGTCTCTCAAATTATTGCTGGTCAACAGATGCTGTCTCCAGCCTGAAACCTTCATTTCTTTCTATGTCCTATGCTTCTGCTCACACCAGCCCATTTCTACACTGCACAAGTTCTCAGGACCAAGGCAAGATGCAGCAAACCTCTCACACAAACTGCCTCTAGCCCAGTCCAGATGAAGTTCTTCCCTTCATGACACCAATCCTGCAAAGTCCACAGAACTTACTGCACTTATGTCTTTCAGCTCTCAGCAGAACCCACCAAACTCTGCCTACCGTACTACAAGGTAACTCTTAGACCAAAGTTTCAACGTCTTCTACATTTCTCCAGAAAATCAGTTTCAAAAGGCTACAAGCTACAGTCAGTTTCTAGCAGTAATGACATCACCACTCAGGCACAACTTTCTGTTGCAGTTACCTTCTCATTGTTGGCACAAAACAGCAGACCAGAAGTAGACTATTGGAAGGTGTTTATTTTGGCTTACAATGTTGAGGAGAAGCTCTATGATGGCGGGGGAAGGATGGTAGAGGAGAGGCTAGACATTACCTGTGTGTCATAACAGTGGCAAATATCAGCAAGAGTGAGCCACATACTGGCAAGCTGGGGGGTAATCAACCACTAAGGTCAACCCCCAGCAACACACCTCCTCCAGCAAGGCTCCACCACCCACACTGCCATCAGCTAGGAATGAAGCATTCAGAACACAGAGGTGTATGGGGGACAGCTGATTCAAGCTACAACACTGGGTCTCTCTCTACAATTTGTTCTAAGGTGGCACATAAGGGTTGACACCATGCGAAACACTCTGCCACATTTTTTACATTCGTAGGTTCTCTTTCCAGTAGGAATTCTCTGGCAATCAGTAAGGCTGTAACAGTCTCCAATTGCTTTAACATATTCTTCACATCTATAGGGCTGCTCCCCAGTATCATCGATCCTATAGTGTTGATTCAGGATTAAACCACTGTTAAAGGTTTTCACATGTTCTTTATGTTTGCAGGCTTTTCTCCAGTATGAATATTTTGCTGTTGAACAAGGTTTGAAATCATACTAAGGGTTTTACCAACTCTTTACATTTGCAGTTCTTCCTTCCAGTGTAAGTTATGTAAGGGTGGAACACTTGCTGCATTCTCCATCACCGATGCTTGGCTGTCCAATAAAGAGTGAGCTTTAAAAGCTGGGCTGTTGCCATTAGATTTGTAGGGCTTCTTCCTAGTATGAACTCTGTGGTGCCGTCGGAGGTGTGCCTTCATCTTGAAGGCTTTGCCACATTCTTTACACTGGTAGGGTCTCTCTCCAGTATGCGTTCTGTGATGCTGTTTCAGGAATGCACTAGTTTTAAAGCCTCGGCCACACTCGTTACATTCATATGGCTTCTCTGTAGTATGAACACTTTGGTGTTGACTAAGGGTTGAACTCTGGTTAAAGGCTTTGCCACACTCTTTACATTTGTAGGGCTTTTCTCCACGATGAATAGTTTGGTGTTGAATAAGGTGTGAATTAGTACCAAAGGCTTTACCACACTCTTTACATTCAAAGGGTTTTTCTCCAGTGTGTGTTTTCTGGTGTCGACGAAGTAGAGAAATAATAACAAAGGTTTTACCACACTCTTTACATTGGTAGGGCTTTTCACCACTATGAATTTTCTGGTGTTGAGAAAGGGATGAACCATTCTTAAAGGTCTTACCACATTCTTTACATTCGTAGGGCCTCTCTACACTATGATTTTTCTGATGTTGAGTAAGTTGTCCTGCAGTGTAAAAGCTTTTACCACACTCTTTACACCTGTAGGGTTTCTCTTTAGTATGAATTTTCTGGTGTAAAGTAAGATATGAAAAAGTCTTAAAGGTTTTACCACAATCTTTACATTTGTA
>PVHP010051604.1:0-11411 GCA_004024765.1 Zapus hudsonius | reverse complement strand
AAAAAGGCACTTGATAATAGAGCAGCTAAGTCCCTTGTCCAAGGCCACAGAGCTGACAAATGAATCAGGACCCTGGCTAGTGTGAGACCCCACATCTAATTTAGCTCTATTACAGGGGGAAAACTCTGACTTTGGGGATCACAGAAATCTGCATTGGAATCTGTTTGGATATTTACTTTCCTTTCTATGGTGTGTGTGTGTGTGTGTGTGTGTGTGTGTGTGTGTGCATATGGGTACGTGTGTGTATATATGGGTATATGTGTGTGTGACATGGGTATGTGTGTATGCATATGGGTATGTGTGTGTTTGTGTATGCATATGGGTATGTGTGTGTATGCATATGGGTACATGTGTGTATGCATATGGGTATATATGTGTGTATGATATGGGTATATGTGTGTTTGTGTGTGTATGCATATGGGTATGTGTGTGTGTTCTCATGGAGGCCAGCAGCTGATAGCCCTCATGTATCTTTCTCAGTTTCTCTCCATCTTATTCTTTGGGACAGAGTCTCTCACTGAACCCAAAGCTCACCAATTCCAGTAGACTAGCCAGCTGGCCAGCAAGCCCTAAGGATCTGTCCATCTCTGCCCCCCAGTGCTGGGATTATAGGTACATGTACCTGTATACCTGCCTTTTTTGTGGTGCTGGGGATCCAAACTCAGGTCCTCATGCTTACACAGCAAGCATTGTGTCATCCTGCCATCCCCTTGACATTTACTTTCTAAGAGGCTGTATGAGTCAGGGTTCTCTAGAGGAAACAGGGTTGATAGAATGGATTGTAGAAAATGAATTTATTGGGGTAGCTTATGACAGTCCAACAATAGCAGTCTGCAGGCCCACAGGTGAAGAAACCAGTAGCTGTTATTTCCACTTGGCTGGATGCCTCAGCAGTCAGTCCCAATCCAGCCTAGAAGGCCTGATGGCTCCCTGGGGAGCAGCTGCTCTTCAGTCCACAATGTGAGGCTGAGGAAACTGGGTTCTGATGTCCAGGAAGGGTGGGAGAGCAGGATGCGAGTGCAAGTCACGAACAAGCACCAGCAGCCAGGGGAGAGGAAGGAAGAGCATCTCCTTCCCCTCAAGCTTCCTTATATTTAGTCCCCTTCTGGAAGGCCCACCCACTGAGGGGAAGGGCTCACTCTAGAGAAGGGAACTCCTCCCTTCTCCAAAATCCCAAAAGGGTTTTGTCAATCCTTCCTGCAGGCAAACTCAGAGACTCACCCAAGATTACTATGGATTATTACATAGATCAAGTTGACAAATAAACTTAACCACCACAGAGGCCTTGGGTGATGACAGCTTCCCTGAACGTCGATATCTTTACTTGTAAAATGGAGGTGATAATTATAGGAAATGCACAAGGTTTTTCCAGCACTGACAACATGGCTGAGCATGGGTGGTGTTGCCCTGGAAGAAGGCAGTCATTGGTGCCATCCTCTTTCTATGACATCTTCATCCACCATACACGTTGCCTGTCCCTAGACATCCCCAGGACTGTTACTTCTCTGACATCCCTTCCATTTCCAACTCCCTTTGTTCACACATGCCCTCTTCTATCAGAGCAGCAGGCTGGGGTAGCCTCTGGGTACACATTGGTCCAGAATGGGTAGGGGAGGATACTATCACTCACTGCTCTGTCCCCTCCTATCTGTGACCTCTTAAAGCTGCCTCCTAGGGTATGATGACCATACCACCACAATGTGTCCAGACAGACTTGGTTTCTGCTACAGTCGGCTCTCTCATTGCTGGCAGAAAGAACCCAATGCAACTTGTGAAAGAAAGGGTTTATTTGGGCTTACAGACTCAAGAGGAAGCTCCATGATGGCAGAAGAAACCATGGCATGAGCAGAGGCTGGACATCACCTCCTGGCCAACATCAGGTGGACAACAGCAGCAGGAGAGTGTGCCCAACACTGGCAAGGGGAAGCTGGCTATGACACCCATAAGCCCACCCCCAATAACACACCTCCAGCAAGGTTCTAAAATTGCCATCAGCTGGGGATCAAGCATTCAGAACACATGAGTTGATGGGGGACATCTGAATCAAACCACCACAGTTCTTCAGGATGGAATCACTATCAGACTTCATGTCCCCACACTAGGAGCTCCCAAAATTATTTGGCAGATGTCCCAATAACTGTCTCCTGTACTTTTGCAAAGCAGAGAACACCCTGCACTGTGTGAATCATCCAGACCAGCCTCAATGATCATTATTGTAGAACAAAGCTGATGTTTATCAGCCCCTAGACAGCTTAGAGCTGCAGAAGACCAAATCCCAGGATGCTGAGAGCCAGCTGAGTGTGCATGTCCTCTCGCTGGTCCTGTGTCTCCTTAGCATAGCCTGTGTAGGACATTGCTCTTGTTGTAGAAAGGCTGATATCAGCTGACTAGGAGGTCGTCTTCTTGGTATGAAACAGGTGGAGGGGTTGGAGCTGTGGTCCCCTCCCTTAAGAGTAAGTCCAAGGGAGCCCTGTCCATCACACATCTGCTCAAAAGAGCACCCCTCACCTACAGACATGCTAAGTAGGTGGAAGGAATAGTTTATCCCTTAAAGAGATAAGCTGCCATGCCCCCCCAGAAACCCCTCCCTGCTGCTTGCAGATTGTCCTGCTGGACCAGCCCGCTTCCCTGAGCTCTAACTCAGAAAGAATAACTTTTCCTCACTTCCCTTCTTTCTTTGTTTTGTTTTTCTTTCTCTTCTTTGGATGCTGGCTGGAATCTTAAACATGCTTGTCCTCACACTTTGGGGCCTTTCCACCTTTGTCTTAATAAATCTCCTTCGATATACTCCTTTTTGGATGGGTGTCTGATTGTCTGTGCTCTGAGACAAAAGAAACTGCACAGTAGGAAAATTTGTAAAATCCACCCTGAGCACCTGCTGAGGCTTCGCTTAAGGGGCCCCCATGGTGACATTGGAGTGACAGGAAGGAAGAGAGTTGTAAGAAGTCAGGTTCACACCCTCTCAATCCCCTTCCAAACCATGCCTGCTTCTTGGTCAGAGACAAAGTCTCGTAAGGTGGACGGGAGATTTCTAAATCCCTGTAATTCTATTTTAGGGCTTTGCTGTGGGATTTCTGTGCAATTACCTCCAGGGAACAAAGAAGATTAGAAATGCCGGACACTTTCTGGTGTCACATTAAAGACCAGGCATGCCAGAATAAGAGAATTTAGCACCCAGGCGCACAGGGCCTGATAGGTACTTAGCACTGTGCCTCAAATTGCTAAAAAGTAATGTCTTAAATACGAAACAACCTGCATGTCCTTAAGGCTATTACTGTTTCTCTCAAGGCACTGAAAAGCAACGAGGCTCCCAGATCCCTGATAGATCAAATACATCTCACTCCTTGCACCTTACTCTCTAGAAGGAGTTGGGGGATGAAGCCCAAGGTTTTGTCACAGAAGGGGTTGTCACTCATGTTTGTGGAACAGAGGGGCTCTAGGAGCAGGAGATGGTTCCTTGTTCAGGACCACACAGTGAACTTATCACTGAGGCTCAGGCTCAGAAGACATCTCTAAACATACAGATGTCTATATCAGGTTAGCCGAGGGGCAGAGGCTGGGAACTTGGACAGGATAGCTAGTTTTCTCAGATGTAAAATGGCTCAGAGGATTTTTTTTTGTGGAAAGGGTTCCAATTTGGCTTTGCAATGTTACACAGATATAATCCCTATATTTAGAAAAGACACGTTTCCATCACTGATACACAGCAGGGATGTTTTCAGTTATCTGTATTAACAATAGCAACAGGATTGGGTCCATGAATCTCCAGGTTGGCAGTGTTCTCCCATGCACCGTTCCTTATCTGCTGCTGGCATGCCCTGGTGCCCACCTGTGCCAAGTGGGATTCACCTCCTTGTAGATGGTGAGTACTTTCAATCTCGGAAAATTCCCAGATAGGGTCTCTTTAAAACGGGGGAGTTCTAAGGACTGGGGAGATATTTGCTTTGCAAACATAAGGACCTGAGTTCAATCCCTAGAATCTTCAGGAAATTGCTGGGTGTGGTGACACTGGTGAGAATGCTCCATACTGGAGGATCTCTGTGCACACTTCAAGCCAGTGAGACACTCTGTCCTTTAAATAAAAGGGCTGATTGTGGTGGCACACGCCTTTAATCCCGGCACTCAGGAGGCAGAGGTAGGAGGATCGCCGTGAGTTCGAGACTACCTGAGACTACATAGTGAATTCCAGGTCAGCCTGGACTAGAGTGAGACCCTACCTTGAAATACAAAAACAAAATAAAACAAAACAACAACAACAAAAAACAAAACAAATAAACATAAAAGCAAATATAATCCAGTTGACAAAGACAACTCACCATTGCTCCCTGGATGGATACTTGGTTATAGTTTTACTAATGAAAGATTTCAGAAGAGTCTGGAAAATTCCAGACTTCCCTGCTGCAGAGTCCAGGCTGGTCATGAGAAGTCAATACTATGACACTTAGCAAGTAGCACCTGTCTTTTTTTTTTTCTGTCTTCCCTGTCACCCTCTACCTGCTGGACAGCTAGCTTCCCAGCAGCCCCACAACTCTCCATCCATGTCCCCTAAGCTTCCCCAGAACCAAGCATCACTCTTTGGAAGAAAAATGTTTCCTCCTTATTAAAACTCAAGCCCTGGGCTGGAGAGATGGCTCAGCAGTTAAAGCGCTTGCCTGCAAAGCCTAATGGCCCGGGTTCTATTCAATTCCAGATGCACAAAGTGGCACATGCATCTGGAGTTTGCTTGCAGTGGCAGGAAGCCCTGGTGTGCCCATTCTCTCTGTCTCTCTCTTTCTCTCTCTTTGCTTGCAAAGAAATTGACCTTGATATTCATGACTTTGCAGTACCTGATAATACCTACATATGACCTTCATAATAGGCAAAAAAAGATGACACGGAAACAAAATAGAGACTAATGAGTGGGGGAGGAGATATGAGGGAGGGTGGGGAGGGAATCATAATGGTTTATTGTCTATAATTATGGAAGCAATAAATCAAAAGTTAAAAATATTATTTTAAAAACAGATGGTAAAAAAATGGTACCAAGACGTCTGAGGAGACAACTTGGTTGGTAAAATGCTTTCCTTGCAGGCATGATAACCTGTTTGGTTCCCATGGACCATGTACTAAAAGCTGGACATGGTGTCTTGTACCTGTAAATCCAAGCACTGGGAAGATGGAGACAGGTGGATCCCTGGAGCTCACTGGCCAGCCAGTCTCGCCAACTAGGTAAGCTCCAAGTCAATGAAAGATCCTGTCTCATAGAGGCTGTGGAGATGTCTCAGCAGATAAAGCACTTGCCACTCAAGCCTGAATCTGAATTCTAGAGTTCAGATCCTCAGACCCCACGTAAAAGCCAGAAGCTATGGTGGCTTTCAGGAATGCCCGCACACTGATGAGATGAAAGGAGGAGACAGGAGCATTTCCCAAAGCTCAGAGAGACCCTTCATCAAAGCAAGGTGGCAGTTAAGGACTGGCCCCTGAATGTTGATCCTCAGACCTCCACAGCATGTGATGGCACCTGTGTTACCTCCATCCTCACACACATGAACATGTACACACACACACACATCTTCCACATAAAAATTTTAAATAATTTTTAAAAAGTCATGTTGTAGTTATCTTCTCGTTGCTGAGACAAAACATGTGACCAAAGTCAGCAATAGGAGGTATGAGTTTATTTTAGTTTATGGTCTCAAGGGGAAGCTCCATGATGGTAGGAGAAAACATGAAGCCAGCAGAGGGTGGACATCACAATCTTTGCACAGCAGGTGGGAAACAGCAGCAAGAAAGTGAGTTGCTTGGGCTGGAGAGATGGCTCAGCAGTTAAGGCACTTGCCTCCAGTGCCTAAGGCCCCGGGTTCAATTCCCCAGTACCCACATAAGCCAGAACCACAAGGTGATGACCCTGGTTCGTTCTCTCTCTCTCTCTCTCTCTCTCTCTCTCTCTCTCTCTCTCTCTCTGTCTGATTAAAAATGAATAAATAAAATATTTTTAAAAAAAGAAAGTGAGCTGCTCTGGCCAAGGGGGGCTGGTTATAACACCCATCCCCAACAACACACCTCCTCCAGCAAGGCTCCACCTCCCAAATTGCCACCAGCTGGGGACCAAGCATTCAGAGCACCCATGTTCATGGGGCATGTGATTCAAACCACCACAACATTCATGAGGAACGACAATGAAGATTGTCCTTTGGCCTCTCTGTCTGTGCGCACACACCTGCACACAGATGAACCCCCCCCCCACACACACACACATAGAGTGGGTACTGGACAATACATAAATGTTGCCACAGTCCCTTAGTGCCTGGGAGGATGCAAAATGAACATACAACATGCGAAATATGATTTAATGGAGGGTCGGGGTGCACTTGAGGGCTTTTCTTCAGTTTCTTGCAGTCAACGCCAAGGGGAGACTGAACGTAAGACAGATCACAAGTTTGCATCAGATCAGATCATGAGTTGTTTGTTTAGATTTATCAGGAAATCTTTGGAGAATCTGTGAGTTCCCTGTCTCTAAGAAACTCCACCCAAGATGCATAGTCTTCTCTGTCCCCAGGTTTAACCCGTGCAAAGATTAACCTTTTGTCAATTAGCTTGATATCCACACAAAATAACATTCACCATCCCTTAGAGAACTCCAATTATTATCCTCAGCCTTTCTAAGACTCAAATGCACCCCATGGATGGGGACAGAACCTGAGCCTAAGGCTATGAGCAGTTCCCATGGGGCTTTATTAGCAGAGCTGAGGTTAAACAGGTATTCCCCCTGCCTACCAGGCACTCCATTCAGGGCTCAAATCTGCAGATCCTCTCTTATTCAACAAAAAGTCACATAATCTCAATTGGACCTAGAAGTGTGACTGAAACACACAAAAAAGCAAAAATGATGCCCCCACAGTGGGGTGTGATAATACAGAATGGAGTCACGCAGAGACACACAGGAATGACCAACCTGTGAGCTTAGCGAGCTGGATGAACCCTTATCCCCAGAGCCCTTAGCTCTGCACTGGTTCCAAAGTGGCTTCTGGGGGAACCTGCTGGGAGGAAATGGCTCAGTGAGAACCAAGTAGGGGGTCCTGAGATAGCCAGGGTGCACGTGCACACCCACCCACTCTCCATCCTCTCCCAGAGAGAAAGAAGACAATGCAGGAACCACACTTTTGGAGAACCCAAGGAGACTTGGGAGTCATTTTTTGGGACTAGGTTCAGGAATGCTCTGCTTTCTTTTCAATAGCCTTCAGGGAACAAGGGGAGGAGATGAAGGAAGAAGTGAGGGGAAAAATGATACCTCTCGGCTACAAAGAGCCCACCCTCTTGGTTATCTCTTGGTCTAGGTGGGTGCGTCAAGGCCAGCCCATAATATACACGGAAAACTGCAGGTGTAATGCCAAGCCCAGCCTTGAATGGTTTGTAAAGCTGCTTCCAATTATGCAGGCTTCTTTTTTAAAAAATATTTTATTTATTCATTTTCAAGCAGAGAGAGAGAGAGAGAGAGAGAGAGAGAGAGAGAGAGAGAAACCAGGGCCACCACCTTGTGGGTCTGGCCCATGTGGATACTGGGGAATTGAACGGGGGGCTTCAGGCACTGGAGTCAAGTTCCTTAACCACTGAGCAATCTCTCCAGCCCCAGGCTTCTTTTTAAAAAATGTTTTTATTTATTTATTTGCAAGAGAGAGAGACAGAGAGAGAATATAGGCACCCCAGGGCCTTCAGCTGCTGCAAGCGAACTCCAGATACATGCACCACTTTGTGCACTTGGCTTTACGTGGGTACTAGGGAATTGAACCCAGGTCGTTAGGCTTTGCAGGCAAGCTCCTTAATCTCTAAGCCATCTCTCCAGCCCTGATATAGGCCTTTCATCAAGGAACCAAGGCATTGATGTGGCCCTGGGGACATGGAGGATGTGGGCCAATGGAGAGGGGCAAGCAGACACTAACAGGAACTGAGTCAATGTGTCTGTTCTTCCTGTTGAAGTTGGAACTTTAGTGCTGGTCCAGTAAAGTTGGGTCTAATCAAACCAGCCAACGCCCTTGAGGAAAACCAAGGCAGTACAAAAAAGACCCTCAGCCCTGGAGAAGCCCCCTTGGATGAGTCTGAGGTGCTGATACAGCCCTATTTGACTATGGGAAAGAGGTCCAGATAGCCAGGATGCTTTAAAACTCACTAATGTAACCCAATAACTTCTTTGTACTGGCTCTTTGTCTGACATCAATGGTCCAGGCTTTCTGCCAAGAGCTGAGTCATCCTCTGTGTGGTCCAGGGAGGAAGAGCCGGGTTCATAGGAGTGACAGATAAAATACAAGATGCCAAGCCAACATTTGAATTTCAGATAAACCACAAATAATATCTTATAAAGCAGGTCTTTCATGTGATTATTTGCTATTTATATGAAATTCAAATTTCACTGAACAACTTGAATATTTGCTATTTCTGGCATCCTGAGTTCCTAGTAGGCAATATTACTCCAAGGACCAGGGAAGCACCCTGCTCATTGCTCTGGGGGAGGTACAGGGGTACAGACCTCAGCCATGATGGAAGCCCTAATGTGACCAGTTACATAGGAGTATACACCAAGGGAATCACGACAACCCTCTGATGCCTCCCCACCCATGTGAGGCGCATGTATAATTTTATATTGTCCCATAAAAGCAGGTGAGATTCATTTTACTAATACATATTCATTAATTCAATACAGCGTAAATATCATACTTGAGACCTGAAACCACAGCAAAGGCATTAAGGAATGTATTAGTTACTTTTCGATTGCTGCGAATAAACACTTGACCCGAAACAGCTTAAGGGAGAAAAGGGTTTATTTTCACTTTTGGCTTACAGTTTTGGGGGTATCCATTCCATCATGGCAGAGAAACCACGGTGACAGAGCAGAATGACAGAGTCCCAAAGTAGAAGGCAGACAGAAAGTAGGGCCAGGCTATAAAACTTGAAGGTTTCCCCCCAACCCCAGTGACCCCCTAAAGTTCCCACAGCCTTCTCAAACAGTGCCACCAGCTGGACACCAAGTATTTGTTTTGCATTCAAACCATAGCAGAGATAGTACTTTTTAAAAACATTATATTTTATTTATTTGAGAAAGAGAGGGAGGGAGGGAGAAAGAGGGAGAAAAAGAGAGAGAATCAGAACACCAAGGCTTCAAGCTACTGCAAGCAAACTCCAGACACATGTGCCACCTTGCACATCTGGCTTTATATAGGTATTGGGGGACTCAAACCCCTGTCCTCAAGCTTTGCAGACAAGTGCCTTAATTGCTGAGCCATTGCTCCAGCTCCAGATATTGTTTTTTTTTATCTTGTTTTGCTTCAAAATCAGGTGTGTGACTTGGCCTATCACAACTCAGTTCCTCTCCGGCCCTTTAGAGTGTTGGGTAGCCACTTACCCCACAGTGTATCTTGTATAGATAAAGCCATCTGAATCCATTGCTGAGGTGGGTTCCAGTCATGTAGAAAGTACTTTATTGTTACTACTGGACTTTCCCCAGAGGCCCAGCTCATCACCGCTGCAGACATGGGGAGGCTAGATGATCAATGGAATCTAAAGAAGATCAAGACAGGTTTAATTTCCTCTCTATGGTTTTAGGGGCTGGCCCCAGAATCAAGACACAGTCCAGGGTCTGAGTAACCAGCTTCACACTTGCAACAGGAGCTAAGTTAACACAGTAGACATGCTCCGATGACTTCTATGCCTGGTCCTAGATCTCATGGGACTGAGCTGCACCCTGCCGTGGATGGTGTCATTTGCAAAGAGCTAGGTAATATGGGTTAGCTTGGAGTTGGTAACGGAGCAACAAGTCCCTGTCCAACGTACTGACACAACCAGCCATGTGACCTCAGGGAAACGGGTAGTGAGCAGTCAGTATATTTCAAGAACTAAACCCAAAGCAATGTGACCCTGTAGGTTGGGGGTGGTCAGTTTCACGCCAGGGATAGCCAGATCACACCTTCCAGAACCACCAGGTTCTAAACTTGTGACATTGCTCCTGTCTCCAGTTGATGGCAACTTGGCACACAGTGTGGGCACACCTCAGAGACCCCCATTTCCCCCTGCCCTGCCCCAGCCAGGCAGTCCTGTGGTTTAAAATTCCCAACATAATTTTCTCACTTAAAAAATACTTATTATCAGTAATTAGATACATTATATGAGCAAATCTTGCAATGGTTCCCCTATTTCCTGGAGACTCTCCTTGGACACATATTGGATCTGTCCTTGGGGTAGGGGGTTATAGGTTATGAATTGCACAAAAGGTAACCAGTTTTCCCCCCTTTGTGTGTTGTTGTTGAGGGGGGCAATGAATCTGGATATTCTCCCCCACCATGGCTCTTACAATCTTTCCACCCCCTCTTCCACTCAGTTCTCTGAGTCATGGTCATTGAGTTTTAAGTCTGCTTTATAAAAAAAATTTATTTATTTATTTGCAGAGAAAGATAGGAGACGGACAGACAGACTGAATGAGCTCACTAAGGCCTCCAACAGCTGCAAACAGACTCCAGATACATGTGCCACTTAGTGCATTTGGCTTTACATGGGTACTGGGGAATCGAACTTGGGTCCTTAGGCTTTGCAGGCATGCACCTTAACCACTTAACCATCTCTCCAGCTCAACTTTCTCACTTTTGCCTTTGGCTCTCAAAGCCTGAAACACTAAGTTTTCTTTAGCTAATGACTTGTAGAGGCAATACTAGAGGTCATCCTTTGCATGCTTCTGAGGTTCCAGGGTGGTCACTCATTGGCCAGGATTCAGATTTGGCCAATAAGAGATCAAACCTCTAAAGAGGTGAGAGAATTTCTGATTATGCCAAACATGGACTCAACTTGTGGCCACAAGGGGGTTGTGGGCTTCTCACTGCTGGAAGCAGACTTAGGAAAAGACCAGGGGCCTGGGGCTGCAGGGAGGGCACAGAAACTCAGTCTGGAGTCAAGGTTCTTGAAAGGGGAGAGAACCAGGGTCAGAAGAGGAGGTGGAGGGCTGAGATCACGGGGGAAGAGAGGTCATCAGTGAAGGTCCCAGTTAAGGGGTTTGCCTGTAGCAGCAAGGAGAACAGGTATGATGGCTGACACCTTTAAATGCAGTACTCAGGATGCTGAGGTAGGAGGATCACCATGAGTTCAAAGCCAGCCTGAGCTATAAAGTGAGTTCTAGGTCAGCCTGGGCTAGAATAAGACACTGCCTCAAAAAAATGTGTGTGGGGGAGTTATCAGGTTAGGAGGTATAACTCCAAGAATGGCAGAGTATAGAAAAGCCACCAATAATGATGTTAAGAGGATGATAGGTATCCCTTGTTGGGAATGGAGTGGCCACAGGACAGGGTCTACCTTCAGGGGGGGATGGGAGAATTTGTCATGGTATGCAAGACACTGAATTGTGTACAGTATTCTGGTAACAAGAGCTTAAAATGGCATCGAGTGATTTTTTT
>PVHP010051603.1:0-11424 GCA_004024765.1 Zapus hudsonius | reverse complement strand
CAAACCCACTTAACAGATTAGTACCACTTAACAGATTAGTAAACTTTGTATACACTAGCCTGTCACCAACACCAACCTATTGATCAAACAGTGAAAGAAAGTGGGTATTAAGGTGTTAAGAAGTGCAGAGCAGGGCTAAGGTGATGCTGGCCTGGATTCCATTCCCCAGTAACCATGCAAAAAGTGACATGTGTGTGGAGCTTGTTTGGAGTGGCAAGAGGCCCTGGCATGCCCATACACTTTTTTTTTAAGCTAGGGTTTTATGGTGTCAATTAATTATTAGTTTAGCTTACTATGAGTCCCCCCACCCTCCCAAAGGGTGGGAATTATCATGGTTTATTGTCTATACTTCTAGAAGCTATCAATAAAAAGTTTTTTTTAAGATGATGAGCATGTAGAAACTGGAACCTTCACACAGTACTGGTGGGAGAGTAAAATAATGCCACTACTTTAGAAAACAGTCTATCAATTCATCAAAAGATTAAAACCAGGCTAGAGAGATGCCTCAGCAGTTAAGTGTGCTTCTTGCACACAAATGAGGGCCCCAGGGGGCCTCAAACCACCAGAGTTCAAGTCTATACATCCATGTAAACAGCTGGGCATAGCCATGTGTGCCTGTAACCCCAGTTCTGCAAAAGGAGCAGAGAAAACCCAGCAACTTCCACTAACACCAGCACCTCTAGAAATTGCCTGGTTGAGCATGTACGCATACACCCATGCACGCACGCACACACACACAGAGCAAGCTTCACTACAGTAGGAGACTCTGGTTCAATAAAGGGCAGAAGAGTGATGGAGCAGACACCTGATGCTTTGCTCTGGTCACCACAGGCAAGAGCCCTCAGTTCAGGAGTGGGTGTAGGAGGGGAGGAAGGGGTCCTTGCAAGGGCACATACATGTCTGCACATCATATACCACATACACACATACCACATTACATACACACAATCAAAAAAGGTTAAAACTAATACAATACATTTAAACCACTGATCTATAAAACTGTAAAATGAGCCAGGTGTGATGGCACATGCCTTTATTCCCAGCACTCAGGAGGCAGAGGTAGGAGGTTCTCTGTGAGTTTGAGGCCATTCTGGGACCATCGGGGCATAGCTCAGTGGTAGAACATTTGACTGCAGAATGAGTCCCAGGTCAGCCTGGACTATATTGATACTCTACTTAAAAACAAAACAAAACAAAACAAAAAAGCAAAATGAAAATTTTCTCTCTATAAAATATTCACCATTGTGCTTGATATTATGACAAACTTTCTGAAAAATCTCAGGATCTTGCTATATGATCTGTTTTCAGTTCACTTGCTGACTTGGCTTACTACTTATCAATTTGGAAAACTAACCAATCACAAGTCACTTCAACTGTCATGTGCTGAAAAACTATCTCCCATTTCAACTCTAGTTTCCACTCAATGAAAGCCTTAACACAATTGGAACACTGATATGATCTGAGGTAGGGTCATGCTGTGTGAAAACTAGAAATCAGGAGGCCTGCTTTTACATTAGGGCCCCACCACATTCTAGGTGTGTCATTACCTTCCTCAGGTTTAATTTCTTCACTGGCAACAAGGAGACACATCCTTGCCCTACTTACCTGACAGGGCTGCTGTAAGGACAACACAGAGATGCAGAGTGGACGTTCACATCCCCAAGCAGTGCTATAAGGCTAACCTTGAAGTCAATCCTCCTGCTTCCACATCCAGTCTTTTTTTGTTTTTTTGAGAGTCATGCTATATAGTCCAGGCTTCATCAAATTCAAGATCCTGCCTCAGCTTTCAGAGAGCTAGGTTTACTCTCATGAACTACCTTACCAGGCTAGTCATTTTCTTTAAGCGACTGCTGTCCAAACTAATTCTTGAAGGAAAGTGACTCATATAATTTCTTTTTTTAAAGATTGCATGGTTAGGGAGATGGCTCAGCAGTTAGGAGCCCTTGCTTACAAAGCCTACCAACCCAGGTTCAATTTCGTAGCTACCTACATAAGCCAAATGATTTTAGAAAATAATGGATTAAATAAAGTTAAACAAAAGATTATTTATTATGCATGGCAAATCTTGGAAGTGGATATAATACTTGTTGCTTTCCAAACTATACAGTTCCCCTTTCTTAAGCAGTGTTCATTCAATCATTATGAAATTTTTACTTTAGCTAAGCATGGGGACACACATACATCCTGTTTGGGATCTCAGAATGAAAAGCAAAATTCCAAACACTAAGTGAGCTTTTCAGTGGCAGTTAACTGCTTTTTGGTAGCAAAGTAGGTAACTAAGATTTGTGATCGCATAATCATATCACTAGGCTTTATTTGAGAGACTGTAACCCAAACGAGTGGAACACTGTCTGCAGCTGTAGTCACACACCCAAACAGCTTCAACTGTAACTGTTGTGTAAAACTATTGGCCATAAGATATCTGGAATAGACAATGTAGAAGCACTCTGATGTTGTGATGCTTTTAAAAATACCATACTGGCAAAGCAAAACATATGCAGGCTTAACTTGACCTCTTGGTCACCAAAAACTGGATCCACTGTTTACAAAGTGCTTCACTGAATTTTTCACATAGCAGCACAAAGGACCATTTATTTATTTAGTCACTCATCTTTATGGTCACCTTCTATGTGTCAAACACTTACCTTCATATATTTCAGAATCTAATTTCCTCTCCTGTCATTAGGCTGGCAAAGATGACAAATAGATATAACAGTGATACTGTAATGGAGATCACCGAGAAAGATAAGAGGCAAGCAAACATAGAGAAACAGTTTAGCAACCTGGGACACTGAATGGCTTGTGCTGTGAACACACCTCTTTCCTTACAATGCACTTGAGTAACCTTCTGTCACTCTGCAATGCCTACCTGAACTGAGATGCACATCCACCCCACTCTAAACAATGAAATAGGCGTCTCTGCCCCTAGCCTCCATTACTTGTGATCATATTCTATTCAAGTATGTTCTCAGACATATCTGGGATCAGAGCAGCAGGGGACCATTCAGCCTGGACTGGTTTTGAGAGCATGTATGATAAGAGAAAGATTTTAGAGAGAAATCTCTACTTACTATCTCATTCTTATGTGTAACAATATATATGTATGTATATGCATGTATGTATATGTAAAATCAAATGCACCTTGCGAAGAGACAACATGCAGTAGAGCAAAGATTCCATAACTTAAACCTGTCAATGAAATCAGATCATCACCTAAACTATAGCCCTAGTAACTGACCCTTTCTTGTGGACTCCCTAAGCTCACAACATTAAAGCAGCCTTAATATTCACCCACCATGACTCAGGGAACTGAGTGGAAGAGGGGGCAGAAAGATTGTGAGAGCTGTGGTGGGGGAGAATATCAGAGACTTGGCAACCCTCAGTAATAACACACTTGGGCCAGGAGAACCAGGCTGAGTACTAGGCTATCCATGGTCTCCTGCCACAAGAACTGATCCAGATGACCCATGGAGGAGGATATCCAGCTGACTAACTAGGGCCTCTATGGATTCTTCCACTCAGGTGGCCACTTGCTTTGTTCCTAATAAAGTTTCTTGTTTTACTTTTTGTCTTTTCCAATTCTTTGAAGAAGGCACTAAGAACCTGGAAAATCAAGACAGAGACCACCGGTAACAAGTATAAGTGGAAAGTTAGAGGAAACAGAACGTCTTCCAGGCAAAAGGAAATGATGCTATTAAAAGTGTACAGAGGGGCTGAAGAGATGGGTCAATGGTTAAGGCACTTGCCTCCAGAGCCTAAGAAACCCAGGTTCAATGTTCCAGTCAGTATCCACATGAGCCAGATGCACAAAGTGGCACATGCATCTGGAGTTCGTTTGCAGTGGCTAGAGGCCCTGGTGCACCCATACTCCCTCCCTCTCCCCGCCCCCCCCCATATCTCTACTTACAAAAAAATATTTTTTAAGTGTATAGAAATCCAGGCATGGTGGTGCACTCCTTTAATCCCAGCACTCTAGAGGCAGAGGTAGGGGGATCGTTGTGAGTTTGAGGTCAGCCTCGGAGTACAGAGTGAGTTCCAGGTCAGCCTGGGCTAGAGTAAGACCTACCTTGGGAGAAAATAAAAAGAGAAAAAAACGTGTATAGAAACCAAAGAATTTAAAATACGGCTTTGTTTACAAAAACCAGTGCTGGGAACTATGCCAAATTCTGCAACAGTGGAGATATGTACACTGCTGACAAGGAGGTGCTATGTCATGCTAAAGACAAGTAAGAAGCTTGAAAATCTTAACAGTGGATAAATGCAACCACAAGTATTTGGACAAGCTACTGTGGGAATACAGAACTGACTTTAGTCAAGACCTTGGCATTCATGCTAAAGATTTGGGACTTCAAGTACATTATAGTACATTATGAGGAACCCTGCAATTTCTCAAGAAAGAAACTAATGAGGCCATACAGCATCTTAGAGAGACCTTAACAATGAGCTCCAGTGGCAAACTGGCCACTGTTTGGTACTTATACAGAAAGACCTAACAACTGTGGAAGAGACTGGAGACAACAAAAATAATTTTGTCGGTGGTCATATTTTTGATAACATAAACTGCATACAGGATCACATTATAATAAAAAGAAACATGCTCAAATGTTTCCAAAAATATTCTACATATATACAGACACAGAGTTCAGGCAATAAACAGATCCTAGACACTACAGACCTTCAACAAATGGTAAAGCCAGACAAAGAAAGAAACTGTCACTTGTAGCCTATTGCCAGGTTGGTAGCCTGCATGTACATAAAGGAGAGTGGAAAATTACCAGGATAAGATACTTGTACACAGGCAACACTGCAGACCATTCCAGTCTACAATGGACAGCAGATACTCAAGCTGTTCCCTAAGGACTCTACTGAGGTAGAACCTGAGAATGTACATCTTAGCCCAACTTTCAAAGGCAAATCAACAACCTCTTCCATGAGTCACTGAAGTCATACCTTTGTCTAAAGACATACAATCTAAGCAGGGTGCTTCCAACTCTGATATGAAAGAAAGTCTCTGTTACTATTGGGTTGAGAGATGACCCCCACTTGTCCAATGTAGTAACAGAGCTTCTCTGGAACACCAGAACTGACAGTAACCTTTGAGAAATCCCTATAACTGTAGGGTACCTGGGACAGATTTGTGAATTGCTACAGAAAATTGTGTCATCTAGAGGTATAATTTAAAGAAGAGTTGCCTTTTCTCCCATTTCATAGTTTTAACAATGTGAGGTGTAAAAGGATAAAATACTTATTTCAATTATGGTATAATTATAATTTAAACTTAGAGAAATTTTTTGTGAGGGCATCATACTAGTGAAGGTATTTTATTTTTAACTAAATCTTTTTCTATTAAAAAATTAAATGGCTGGAGATGTACCTGTTGATAAGAGTTCTTAGCATTGGATTTGATTTTCCAGCAGTCTACAGTCATACCACCCTGAATGCACCCAATGTCATACCCAGTAAAAGCAAACAAACAAAAAAAAATGAGTGTGGTGGAACATTCCTATAATTCCAGCACTGGGAGTGGTGGCAGGAGGAGCAGAGGTTCAAGGTCATCCTCTGCTACATAGGAGCTGGAGGCCAGCCTGGGCTACATGAGACTCTGCCTCTAAATAAAAACCACATACATAACATTTAAAACACGTGGCTTACCACAGCCACAGCCATTAAATCAACACAGGAAAAGCCAGTGAGACAGAAACCAACGATTTTCGACACAAAGACCCCTAAGCTCACAACCTTAAAGCAACCTTAATACTCATTCACCACGACTCAGGGAACTATGTGGAAGAGGGGGCGGAAAGATTGTGAGAGCCATGGTGGGGGAGATTATCCAGAGGCATGGTCAGGAGAACCTGGCTGAATACTAGGCTTTCCATGGTCCCCTGTCACAAGGACTAATCCAGACGACCCATGGAGGAGGTTAGCCAGTGGAGTGGGGAGGGGAGGGCAGCGGGGAATTTGGGATAACAACTCACTGTTTGCCCACTAATTGTTGTAATTCATTATGGACAATAAAAAAAAACAAAAACATGTGGCTTAGTGGTCGAGAGTTTGCATCACATGTGAGAGTTGCTGGAAAGAAAGAGGAAGGAAGGAAGGAAGGAAGGAAGGAAGGAAGGAAGGAAGGAAGGAAGGAAGGAAGGAAAAGACAAGAGAGCTGACATGGTAGATGTCCAGTAGATGGCCTGTAGTCCCAGCATTTGGAAAGCTGTAGCAGGAGGATTATACTGTATTTAAGGTCAGCCTGGACTAATAGTGAGTTCCACTAACCTGCGCTACAGAGTGGGAACCTGTCTCTAAAAGGGGAGGGTGGAAATATGGCTCAGTGGTTAAAGGCATTTACTTGCATAGCCTGCTGGACCAAATTCAATTCCCAAGCCACACACATAAAATTGGATGCAAAAAGTGGCACAAGTGTCTGGTGTTTCTTTGCAGCAGCAAGAGGAACACATACACACACAAGAATAAAATGAGTAAGTAAAATAAAATAAGAATGTATATAAATAAATTATAAAACACAAACATGAACATAATTTTCTTTAGAACACGTTATCATGTTATGATTATATGTTAAATACAATGGACTACCTATTCTATTTATATTATAAATACAAAGGCAAGAAGACTGCATGTAAAATCCAGGTTTCTTTGTGAGCTCTTGTCTATTCTTTTTTTTTCCTAGTCAGGGTCTCACTCTAGCCAAGGCTGACCTGAAAGTCTATAGCTCCAGGCTGTCCTTGAACTCACAGTGATCCTCCACTCCTACCTCTGCCTCTGAGCACTGGGATTAAAGAAGTGTATCACCATGCCTGGCTTTATCTATTCTTAAAATACTCAACTTCTGAGACTCCTTTGTTTTTACATTAGATGAAAGGTTACAATTGCAATGCAAAGTGCAAATGAATTTCAGATGAAACAGATTTGCTTCCCTCACTCCCAAGTTATTTTTAAATATTTTATTGTTAATTTATCTGCAAGCAGAGAGATACATATGAAGAGAGTGAAGAGAGAATGGGTATTGCAAGGGCCTTTAGCCACTGCAAATGAACTGAAGATGCATGCACCACTTTGTGCAATCTGGTTTACCTGGGTATGGGGGAATTGAACCTGGGTCCTTAGGCACTGGAGGAAAGTGCCTTAACCGCTGAGCCATCTCTCAAGCCCTCTCCCAAGTTACTTACTGCTCAAGAGCACCCACCATCAAGGGTCCACTCCACCCACTGGTGAGGAGGCCCCTGAACCAGGACAGTTCTCCGCACTCTCTAATCTCAGATTCCATCTTCTGCCCTAAGAATCAAAAGTCCACTGTAAGAGTAAACAGACATTTCAGCCAGACAAGGTGAGGCTGCACATGCCTGTCATTCCAGCACTGGGTAGGCGGAGTCAGAAGTATCACTATGATTTTAAGACCAGCCTAGGCTAAGAATAAGACTAAATAAATAAGTAGAGAAAGAAAGAAAGGGGGGAGAGAGAGAGAAAGAAAGAAAGGAATCTCCAAAGGAAAGAAGGAACGGAGGGAGGGAAGAAAGGAGGGAGGAGAGAAGGAGGAAAGGAAGGAAGGGAAGGGAACACATTAGGCTTAACCCCCTTTAAAATCATGTATGCTAGACCCCCGCCCTTATTACCCAACCAAAAATCTGAGATACTTGTTGATTTTGATAAATATCAGTTCCTCTCCTCCCTACAAGCTTTATTCCAGGTACAAGAACAACTGTGGTGCCAGTTGTGAACAGTATATGAAAAAGAACCCACCGCCTAAGCCACACGGATTTTGACCATAAAGTGCCACCAAAAAGCGACTCTGGAACCAGGTTAAAAGGGGCCATACACCATCATCTTAACAACACCAACAGCTGTTAAAGTCAATGGAGTTCCTGTTTGGATACATCACACCCACCTGAAGGCTGCAGACCCCCCACGCAGACCCAGATGACTACACACCAGAAAGCAGACCCCCACATGCTGGACTGCTGTCTTGAGAAGTAAACACTCTTGCTTTTACATATGTGAGTGGTGGTCTCCATTGGGACAATTTGTGGACCCTAACAGAGCCACCAGGTCCAACTAAAAATATTTAAATTTCAAAACAAATTTACAAGCCAGCTGGTTATGGTGTCACACTCCTGTAATCTCAGAACTTGAGAGGTAGAGGCAGGAGGATCAGGAGTTTAAGGCCTGGCTCCACAACAAGTTTGAGGCCAGCCTGGGATATATGAAACCCTGTCTCAAAAATTAAAAAAACAAAACAGGGTTGGGAAGATACCTTAGTGGTTAAAGACACTTGCTTGCAATGCCTACTGGTCTGGGTCCAATTCCCCAGTACCCACATAAAGCCAGATGCACAAAGTGGTGCATGCATCTGGAGTTTTACAGCAGCAAGAGGGCCCTGGTATAACCATATTCTCTTCTCTTCTCTTCTCTTCTCTTCTCTTCTCTTCTCTTCTCTTCTCTTCTCTTCTTCTCTTCTCTCTCTCTCTCTCTTCTCTCTCTCTTTCTCTCCTCTCCCTCCCCCTCTGCTTTCAAATAAATAAATGAAAATATTTTTTAAGGGCTGGAGATATGGCTCAGCAGTTAAAGGCATTTGTTTGCAATGCCTGCTGGCCTAGATTTGATTCCCCAGTACCCATGTAAAGCCAGATACACATAGTGGCATATGTATCTGGAGTTTGTTTATAGTGGCAGGAGGACCTGGAAAACCCATTCTTTCTCTTTCTCTGCTTGAAAATAACTAAACAAATGATATTAAAAAAAAACACATGTTAACAATGGGGGATGTAGTAAAGCAGAGTGATTGTCCAGCATGCAATCCCCAAGGAAAAAGAAGTTGACTAGCAAACAAAACCAGTGTGGTGGCTCACACCTTTAATCCCAGCACTTGGGAGGCAGAGGCAGGAGGATTGCCGTGAGTTCAAGGCCACCCTGAGACTACAGAGTGAATTCCAGGTCAGCCTGGACTAGGGTGAGACCCTACCTCGAAAAACCAAAAAAACCAAAAAAACAAAAAACCCCCCAAAAACAGTGTGGCTACCAACACTCATGTGGGACAGTTAATGGACCACAAGTTTGCACCTCACAAATGAAAGTATCCAAGTAGCAGCTTCTCTCCAGATCATATGCAGTGGATTCTTTGAAGCAGATCTGATTAGTACAAAGTAGTTCATATATAGACAATAGCATCCATCTGCAGGCTTCTTTTCACACATCTTCCAGGTGAGAAGTTCCAGAATATAATGATAAGATTTTAAAATCTCTATTTTTGTTTATAAAATAATAGACAAGCCCAGTGTAATGGCACACACCTTTAATCCCAGCACTTGGAGGGCAGAGTTAGGGATCACCATGAGTTCAAGGCCACCCTGAGACTACATAGTGAATTCCAGGTTAGCCTGGGATAGAGTAAGACCCAAGGCTACCCCTACCTCCGAAAAACCAAAAGAATAAAAGGTAGATAATTGCTTTAGATATATAGAGGTGAAAGACTATTAGAGAAGTGACATTTTACCTGCTTAAGAAATTGGTCAGAGGCGTTGCTGTGCTTGGCTAACAGGCTGGGCAGAGCAGGATTTGCATATTCAAACTGAGGATTGTAAGTATAGTCAGACTTGAAGAACTTCACTTTTTCTTTCTCCAGGTTGGTTGGCTTTATAGCAGTCAATATACAAAATTTCTTTCCAGAAAAGTCATCTGCTTTTTCAAAGCTTCTTGACAGCTGAGGCTGACTCTTTGGCTTTGGAAGGGGGGTGAAATGGCACCGCTTGACATTGCTTTTGGGTTTAGGTGGCAGTATGATGCTGTTCCCTGTAACAGAGATATCATGTGTGAACTTTACAGGACTAGGCACTGAACTAGTGACTAAAACAGCAGGCTGACTCTCCAGGCAGAGCCAATTTTCACCGCTTGTCGCAGGCACCAGGGCCGCCATCCTGGGAGGGTCTTTGCTACGAAAGGAGCTAGAAGGTTTGCTGGGTTTTCTACATCTTTTGGAATATGTAGAGGAGAACTGCTTTTGTGACTGGTGCTTTCTCTCCTCCTTGCTTTGTAGTAAGACATTGTAACTACTGGTTCCAGTCGTGAAAACGTCCCTCAGAACTCCAGAGGGTAAACTCAGGAAGCTTCTCTTGCTGTCGATGGTTAGAGCCTCTTCTGCATTTAGAACAGATGTCTTAGCAAGTTCTTGTTCAGGCCAGTGAAGCTTTTCTGTGTTCATAAACAAAATCAAAACAGAAAAAATAACAAAGACACCACATGAAACAAACTGTATTATAGGAAATGAAGGTTCTGAAAACTTTATAGTATTGTAGTAATCTTTAGAGAAGATATTTTAAATATAGAAAGAACATCTATTACTAGGGTCATGCAATACACTGTCATTTCTATGTAGTATACAAATGTGAAATCATCTATCAAAATTCTCAGTGTCAAGCCATGACTGATCCAATACAGTCCAATACAGATGTGAGGCAGTACATAAAAATAATCTCAGCACTTCACTCCTCTAAGAGTGTGAAGCTCACACAAAGGAGACACTGTGTAACACTGATATGAGAATGATATCTCAAGCCCTTGAAAAGTTAATACAATCTTGGAATTTAAAACAGCATATAAAGGTAACCATTAGTAAAAGAAAGAACTGAGTGTGGTACTCACACCTGTAATCCCAGAACTCAGGAGACAGACAGGACTATCAGGAGCTAGAGGCCAGCTGGAACTACATAGTGAGGCCAGGCCAACCCAGAGCTAAACAACACACTCTGTTTCAGAACAAAACATTACAAACAGGATAACAGTGTTTTCCTATCCCAAAAACCACTTTTAAGATTTGACAGATGGTATGTCTATGTTCAAGCATGTTTAGTAATGCCACTCACTATTGGTGATTTTTTGAGGTCTGGGAAGAATCATGGTGGCAGAGTACTTGCCCAGCATGAGCAAACCCTGGGTTCAATCCCCAGCACTGAAAAAAAAAATAATGATAACAAAACTAGTAATAATTAGTGAGCCTTTTTTTTAATGGGTTGGTCAGGGTCTCATGCAGCCCAGGCTGGCTTCACCCTCACTATATAGTCAGGCATGGTGGCCCACACCCAGTACTCAGGAGACTGTGGTAGGAGGATCACTGTGAGTTGGAGGCCAGCTTGGTACTACAATGTGAGTTTCAAGGCAGCCTGGACTAGAGTGAGACTCTTCTAAAAACATGAACATTCACTGTATAGCTGAGGGTGACCTTGAACTTCTGACCCTCCAGTCTCTACATCCTGAATGGAATGCTGGAATTACATGTGTGTGCCACCATTCCCAGTTTAGTCAGTATTAGGGATCAACCTCAAGGCTTCGGGTTTGTTATGTAAAACCTCTACTAACTGAACAATATTTCAAATCCCCTTATCTTAATTCTAAACTACATGTTAAGGTCAAAGAAAA
>PVHP010051602.1:0-11372 GCA_004024765.1 Zapus hudsonius | reverse complement strand
CCACCACGGCTCTTACAATCTTTCCGCCCCCTCTTCTGCATAGTTCCCTGAGTCGTGGTGGATGAGTATTAAGGCTGCTTTAAGGTTGTGAGCTTAGAGGTCTTTGTGTCGAAATCATTGGTTTCTGTCTCACTGGCTTATCCTGTGTTGATTTAATGGCTGTGGCTGTGGGCCCCTTGTTCATCCCGTCATTCTCTGCTGGGTCCTCTCTTGCCAGAATCTCAGCTATCGGCCTACTGTCGGTTGGTAGGGTTAGATGGGCCCCAGCTCTCTCGCTGCATCCTGAAAAATACAAACACAATCTCCATCGGAGAGTGAGATCAGTGTAGGTTAACAAATATATACAATTCTGGATTACCTAGATTCTATTTTTAGTAGTCTCCCAGTCACTCACTCCCGTAGTGCATCTTGTTTTGGGAGCCCAAAAGTACGGGATCCGGTGCCTATCGCTCTGAATCCAAAAATGAATTTTTGACTGGTCAGTTTTGGAATAGAATATAGAATAGCAGGAGTGGACTGACATTGTTTTGTCAACTAGCTTCTTAAATTCAAGAGTTTTATGGGAAGGAGAAAGTCAAATTTTGGCTGCCTTGCCACAGCTTTGGGATAGAACATAGAAGAGCAAGACTGGTGGTTCTTTAAGAGCTAGGCCAAACACCTTCCCCGAAAACATCTGGTTCTACCAGCTTTCTTTGCGCCACAATGCAGACTTTTTACTGCCTGACCTGTTTCTGAGTTTTGTTGGAGAACATTACAAGAACGTTTAGATAGACTCTCTAGAGCAATAGTCAGCCTTCCTATCATCAAGTGGGATTTCCCGTTTTCTTTCGGCTTTTGAGTGTTTGGTGCAAGACAGTTTCCTTTTAAAAGTAATCTGTCTCTCATATTTTTCCTGTGACTTTGTACAGTAAGATCTGCAGATGAGTGTTTCATGTTAATACTGTAAAGTGTTTTGGGGTTAATCTATGTGAGTTAAAAAAGATCTACTTAGAGATGCTGAGGAGATAGCTAGAGTGCTTGCCTTGATAAGCATGAGAACCTGAGTTCAATCCCCAGAACCCACCTGAAAATGCCTAGTGTGTTGGCACACATCTGTGATCCCAGTGCCAAGAAGATAGAGAAAGAATGCTCCCTGTGGCTCCCTAGCTAGCCAGTCTAGCCTATTGGGTGAGCTCCAGGCCAGTGAGAGACCCTGTCTCAAAAGAAATATAGGTATAAGGCAGGGGGAGACATTTTCATTAGTGTTGTAGCTAAATTTACCCATGCTCAGATAAATGGTTCCCCATCCATGCTCATGCAAACAATCCTCATTAAACTCAGAAGGTCACACACACAGAGGACATCAAAGCTGAAGGGGAACTAGTTGGAAAGAAGTTGTGTAGTGGGAGTGGAAAGGGACAAGAGAAAGTGCTGGAGTAGAGGGCGAGTGTGGTCAAAATACATTATAAACATACAAATTGTTAAAAATACATTAATTTTAAAATGTGCTGGGTGTGGTGGCACATGTCTTTAATCCCAGCACTCGGGAGGCAGAGGTGGGAGAATCATCATGAGTTCAAGACCATCCTGGGACTACATAGTGAATTCCAGGTCAGCCTGGGCTATAGTGAGACCCTACCTCAAAAAAAAAAAAAAAAAAACAACCCCCCCAAAAAAAAAGTGTGGCTGGAGAGATAGCCCAACAGTTAAGGCACTTGCCTATAAAGCCTAACAACCCCCAGTTCGATTCCCTAGTACACACATACAGCCAGATGCACAAAGTGGCTAGAGGCCCTGGTGCACCCATTCTCTCTCTTATCCTCTCTGTGTCTGCATGGAAATAAGCATAAAAAATTTTAAATTAAAAAATTAAAATTAAAAAGTGTTCCAGTTAGTGATGCTAAGAACATTCACATATTTTGAATTACTGCCACTTACATGGACCTTTGGGCTGTATACGGGAAGAATGGGAGCAAGGGGCAAGAGATAGGCGGGTCCTTGGTCAAATTGTAGTCTGGTTGAACATTATGTCAGTTCTGGCCATATGAGCCTTGTCCTTGAAGAGATAGGAGAGCTCTGCTGCTGCCTGGGGGTAATTTTGACTCTTCACACTTGGTGCTTATTGACTAGAAGTGTTGTCCTGGAATTCAAGATGACTTGCAGGAGAGAATGACTCAGAGCAAGGGCAAGTCAGAGAGGCAGATGGTTAGGCCTTTAGGTTTAAAAGAGGGACTGGAGACTTCTGACTGCCGTTCCAGTGGTTCGGACTAGGACATTATGAAGCTGACCATGACATTGTCTGTTGATTATGATGTCGGCATATCTTGAAAACCCTCTTAGTTGTGCTTTTCTTGGTGCCTTTCAGCCTTGAGAGTGAAGGGCTAGCAGTGTTAGCCAAGCACTCCTCAGATGATTAGCACTCTCAGAGGAAAGTCCTTGTGTCGCCATCTGTTGTTTTTGCACATGTGTGTGTGGGGTGTGTATACACAAATGTACACACCCCATGTTTGCACATCCAGAGGCCAGAGATTGCTAATCCATGTATTTACCTTAAGATGGGGTCTCTCCCTCAACCCGGAGCTACTGTCCATCAGTGAGTCACTCCAGTCTCAGGCTCCTGCCCCCACCCCGCTGAGTGTGACCATGCCCAGCTTTGTACATGGGTTTTTGGGAATTGAACTTAGTGTCAGGTTAAAGGCCCTCATGTTTAAGTGGTAAGCACTCTTAACTGATGAGCCATCTCCCCAGCCCCGTTGTTAACCATCTCTACAAGAGACACTTGAAATTGGTCCTGTTGACCTTTGCTCCATGTCAGAGTGGGAAGCATTATCAATTATCAGACCCTTGCCTGGGACCCCAGATCCCCCATACCAGCCGTATCTATCTCACAGGGAATTGGGAGCTCCAGCCAAGTGGCCAGCATGAGGCCTTTGCTGTCTATGGCTGCTCTGCTTCTCCATACTCCTTTAAGTAACCCCTTGCATTCTCTGTAAGGAAGCACAGGGAACTTCCTGGTTTGCCAGGGTGAACTCTGGTGGACTGGTGGGGGTGCTCATTGACTTCTCCCCAGAAAAGAATTCATGCTACAGTTGAGCAGAAATATGACTCAAAGTTTAAGGTAGCAAAAGGAAATTGGTACATGATGAAGGCAAAGATACCAAACTTAAAAAAAAATTTGATAGCTTCCATAATTATAATCATAAGCCATTATGATTCCCTCCCACCCTCATATCTCTTTTCCCCCTCTCAATTAGTCTTTATTTTGTTTCGGTGTCATCATCTTTTCCTCCCATTATGTGTAGGTGTTACCAGGCACTGTGAAGTCATGAATATCAAGGGCATTTTGTCTGTAATTTTGCGTTGTAAGCAGTCCCACCCTTTCCGCAATGGACCCTGAGCCTCGGGAAGTGTGATAAGAGATGTCCCAGTGCTGAACACTCCACTATTGTTTTTTCTCAGCACTTGGTGTCTTTTGCACTATCCCAGTAGTCACTGCCATCTGAAAAAGAGCCAGAAGTGAAAGTAGATTGTTATGTCTGTATGCTCATTTTTTTTTTTTTCTAGGTAGGGTCTCACTCTAGCCCAGGCTGACCTGGAATTCACTATGTAGTCTCAGGGTGGATTTGAACTCATGGTGATCATCCTACCTCTGCCTCCCAAGTGCTGGGATTAAAGGCATGTGCCACCATGCCCGGCTCAGTATACTCATTTTTTTAAAGGGATTTTCGTTGGCATAATATATGCATTTAGCCAGACAACAGCAGGTGTTAGTCCCCTAGGGCTCATGACCTCCCCCACTATAGGCTTTTTACTAGGTCTTCAACACCAGGCATGCTTTCCCTCCCATGGAGAAGGACTCCAGTCTAATTAGAGAGTATTTGGTTTCCCCCACAAAAGATGTGCCACTATTACCCTGGTTGGCCCATTTGGCCTGGCTGGCCCATCTTAAGGCTTGCACTGCTGTTCACCACCATTGATGACTATTCTCTCCCATAAGGCTACATGCAGTCAGAGCATTTTCCAGCTTTCTGTCAGGTTAACAAGGAGGAGGTTTCCAGCTCAGTGCTATTTTGATTTTTCAGTGACCAAGCATACGTGGTCTTCAGCAAAAGGGTCTTACCATCTCATTCTGGTAAGCAACCAAGAGCCTGATGCCAAGCTTTTATACTGCTTTTAGTTACTCACCTGGCATCTACAGGGCCAGGTGAAGGGTCTGCAAAGATAACTTTCTGAGCCCCAGCTGTGTGTTCCTATACACTGACTTCTTTTTTAAAAAAAAATTTTAAATTTTTCTTTATTAAGCAGAGAGGGGAGAGAGAGAGAGAGAGAGAGAGAGAGAGAGAGAGAGAGAGAGAGAGAGAGAGAGAGAGAGAGAGAGAGAACGCACCAGGGCCACCACCTTGTGGTTCTGGCTTAGTGGGTCCTGGGGAATTGAACCCGGGGCCTAAGGCACTGAAGGCAAGTGCCTTAATCGCTAAGCCATCTCTCCAGCCCTACACTGACTTCTTTCATGCAGCACAATGCCCTTGAGATCTGCCCTTAGTGATGCCTGTAGTAATAGTTTCTCCTTCGTTGCTGCATGGTATTCTCTCATGGATATAACACAGTTTGTCTTTCACCTATTTAAGTTTTTAGCCATTATTTCCTTGTACCGTGTACTTCCTCTGACTATAGAAATGATCACTGAAAGTATAGTCTTACCATGTATTTTCTTTTTTGGTGCCATGTTATACCTTTTGGTATTGTCACCCAGGTTCGTGAGGCCCTGGCAGCCTTTAGGATATTGTTATCAATCCCTCAGTGTTGCTCATTTTGTAACACCTTTTGAACATTTGTTATTTCCCCATTGATAGTTATGAAGCCATTTCCAAACTTAAGTAGCAAGGGTGTTGAGGGTTTCACTATATTTACCGCAGGCTGATCTTGCATTTACTGGGTCTTTAAGTCTTGATCCTCCTGTCTCAGCCTAAGAGTATAGGTGTGCGCCATTATGCCCACTTTCCTTTCTTTTTATATTAAAAATGCTATTGTGAATGTTTTTATGTAAATTTCCCAGGTCCATGTGCTTGACTTTCACTGTGGCATTTTTCTGTGAGTAGGATTGTGTTAGACTCCTGGATAGCAGATATGTTTTATTGACTGATTATGTTTTCTTTGTAAATTCCAGTTCATGGTAAATTTTAGCAGCTGAAGCAGTGTTTTATTGTTTCTTTGCATTACTGGGGATTGAACCAGGGCTTTCTTTGTTGTATATGATAGACTTGTTATATCCCAGGTATTTTTAATTTTGAGACAGAGTCTATATTGCTCAAGGCTGGCTTTGAGCTTGCTCTGTAGTCCAGGAAGTTCCTGAACATAGAATCCTCCTGCCTTAGTCTCTCAAGTAGTTACAGATGTGCATTACTGTGTCTGCTCAATGTTTAGTGTTTTCAAATCAGATTCACTTATACTTCATCTGAATATCCAGTTTTAACTGGTTTGCCATATTGATGTTGCCATACATCATTAGGAAAACACTGCATTCATGACAACATGTTGTAGCAGCATAGTTTATGCACAACTATTCAACTTTGGACTTTTTTTTTCCTGAGGTGGGCTCGCTCTAAGCCAGGCTGACCTGGAATTTATTATGTAGTAGCTTCTGCCTCCTGAGTGCTGGAATTAAAGGCATACATCACCACGCCTGGTAGTTTTGGACTTAAATTTTTTTTTTGGGGTGTGTGTGTGTGTGTGTGTGTGTGTGTGTGTGTGTGTGTGTGTGTGTGTAGACTTATACACCCCCTATGCACATGCGCAGAGGCCAAGGGAAGATTTGGGTGTCCTCCTCTGTCTCCTTTCTTATTTCCCTTAGGCACAGAGTCTCACTACAACTGGAGCTCCCTATTTTTCTGTTAGACTGGCCAATCAGGGGTCCACAATGATCCTCCTGTCTCTGCTTCTCTCAGCACTGGGTTTACAGACATGAGCAGCATGCCCAGCTTTTTATGTGGCTGGTAGGGCTTGAAATCAGGTCCTCACGCATGTGCAGCAAACTCTCTTACCTGCTGAGCCATCTCCCCAGCACCTGGACTGATTCTTGAACTACCCTATGTTTATGGCTTCTAGTGTTTTTATAGAGCCTTTTATAGGAGTTGTTTTGTTTGAGACATGCCCTCATATATGAGATGCCCTCTGATAATAGGAGAAAAGATGTACTTTAGTCATAGTTAATAAATTTTAAATAAAATATTTTTCTGCAAATGTGGTAAGTGCATATTAGCGATAGCTATCCAATGTTACCTGGATAACAGTTGTTCCTCTGCCCAATCACGACATAGGACCTTGTCTGTGACACATTATTTTGCCAGATGTCCGGTGTTTCCTTCCCAAATGGAGCAACTTGAGCCACATGAGTCTGGCCTTGATCTTAATGGAGGTCAGTTTTTATATAGTTTGTGGAGCTGCCAAACTCATTTCACACAGTTTTTTGGGGACAAACCCTTTGCTTCTTGTGCTCTGTTGTTCTATGTCCTCAGACGGGTTTATGCAGACTTGGGAGAGAGGCCAGAGAGAAGTTTGTGTGGGAGGGTTTGCCCTGTCCCCGGTAGACAGTACATTCCTGGAGAAAGGACAGTGAACTTAACTTATGCTCTGCTTCAGTTTGGATTTCAATTTTAAATTTGGTGGTAGCGGGCTTTCCTCATTTATTAAATGTGCATAATGACCTCTAAATAAACATGAGGCTTCACTTTTATTCCTCTCACACCAGTAGCACTTGCTGCATAAAATGCTATTCAACAAGTCAAAGGAAAGTAGTGAGGATTGCCAAGCAGATATTATTGATGAAGTGGATTGTTCCAGTTGTCAGTCTTCATACTGTACATTGTACAAGTTTCCAGATGATGGGTATTTTTATTGAGCCATTTGTGTTTATTGTCTCTTTAATAGCAGTGCTATAATAAGATTCTGAAGGATTAAAAGGTGATGCAATCAATAAGCCTTTGCATATTTATAAAATATTTCTATTCTTGAAAACACTTGCACAACTTTTCTTTGAGGTTCATTAGAGCAGAATGTGGTGGTGCATGTCTACTTAGGAAGCAGACATAATGAGGACCTCGAGTTCAAGGCCAGCTTGGGCAACATAGATCCCAGTCTCAACAAAACAAAAGCCTATAAATTGCATTAAAGTAACAAGCAGAGTTTTACTTTTAAAATACTTTATTTTTTATTTGTGTGTGTGTGAGAGAGAGAGAGAGAGAGAGAGAGAGAGAGAGAGAGAGAGAGAACAGAGACAGAGAATATGGGCATGCCTGGGCCTCTTGCTACTGAAAAACTCCAAACACAGGTACCATTTTGTGCATCTAGCTTTACATGGGAACTGGGGAATTGAACTTAGGCCACTGGACTTTACAAATAAGAGCCTTTAACTGCTGAGCTATCTCTCCAGCCTTGAAGCAGGGTTTTAAATTTTATTTGTATGACATAGTCTGGTAGAAGCAACTGCTTCCATATGTAAATTGTAATAAAAACTTCCCTTTTTTTCAGAGTATCTCAGAGAAGACCAAAGAGGTTGAAGGATGTGCTAAGGACATGGCACTATTTAGTGATAGGTCAAGGTTTGAGTCCAAAGCTTCTTGGTGCCTATCTCATCAAAGTGACTCTTAAGTGGACAGAATAACCCACAGTAAATGTAAGCATGTGCCTTATACCTACATGCTAAGATGATCCAGGCATTGTTAACATTAATATTCTATCAATAAATGTGTGGCTAGCTTTCCAGTGGTGGTAATGAATGTGAAGAACAGGAAAACACCAAAATCTGAAAAGCACATCTGGAAGGTGGGGAAGCTTTGAAGGAAATATCATGATTTGTTACAGGTCTTCGTTGTTTAGGGACATGTTCATGGACAGCACTAGGGGTCTAGTAATCCTCTAGTTTGCAGGCCTGTGGTCAATGTGTGTCCCTTGTAACTGAATTATGGCTGCTGTGAGACTGTGAGCTTGGAATTTATTGCAATAGAAGTTTTAAATATTCCAAATTTTGCAGTATGTTCAGAATGAGGCTATCTTAAAAGGGAGTAGGGTCAAACATCTACTTTGAGGTTGAAATGAATCAACAAGCAATTTCTGAAAAACGCTGTTTCTATGTCTAGAGAAAATGGATTCAGGTCACTGTAAATCTGGTGGTTTGTGTGTGTTGTGTGGATGTAAAGCCTAGCCTTCTCTACTGAGAGGCTCTGATTTTTTTCTTTTTTAAAATATTTTACTCATTTTCAGATGAGAGAGAGAGAGAGAGAGAGAGAGAGAGAGAGAGAGAGAGAGAGAGAGAGAGAGAGAATGAGAATACCAGGGCCACCACCTTGTGGGTCTGGCTTATGTGGGTACTGGGGAATTGAATCTGGCGCCTTAGGCACTGGATGCAAGTGCCTTAACCGCTGAGCCGTCTCTCCAGCCCTAATTTTTTTTCTTGAACTAGATACGAGTTAGATATTGTTTGCAGAGAGCTAATGAAATCATTTTTTTCTCTCACAATTCAAAATAATCCAGGAGAAGGCTGAGGGTGTGTGGCTTAATGGTAAAGAACCTGCCTGGCATGCAAGAGGACCTGGGTTCTATTCCCAGCATTTTAAAAAAAATGAACTGAGTCATGAGCTTAGTTATCTTCCTTAAAATAAGATATACCTCAAACAAGAATATGTGATGCAAAAATCATAAACGAGCTATCAGTACTAATAAGAATATTATTATTTAACATTTATTATACTTATTAACTGCTAGGTACTGAAAAATTTTTTATTTCTGGGTTATTACACAATGTGCCATAGTTTATAAAAAATGCTTGTCTATCACCAATAAATTTAATTCCACATCCTCAGAAAGTCTTTGTTTTGTGTTTGTTTGGTTTCTTTGTTTTGCAGTGCTAGATATAAAACCTTGTGCATGCTACACAAATACTCTACCACTGAGCTGCATCCCCAGTCCCAAAAAAATGCCTTGTGGAGTTAGTTGTATTCCTTTTAGCAGATAAGTCTCAGAGATTGTGATACTAATGGTCACAGTTTACTGCGTGCTTTTTTTGTGCTGGCTCCATACTAAGCACTTACATCATTTTATGTTTCCCTCAAAACCACACTGAGGCAAGTACTATTATCTTCAACCATTCTTCTTGGATGAGGAAACTGAGGTTAGAGAGTATTATGTAACTTGCTCTAAGTTACAGAGCTAGTCATAAATAGTGGAGTAAAGAGGCAGTTGCCAGTGGCTGTGAGATGCTTTTGTTTGAATTAGAGAAAAGTACTCTCTGTGGTGAGCCAACTAGGAAGCTGAACTTCCTCTGGCCTGGTTCACCAGCCTGGGGAGTAACGTGGGAGCCTGTGGTTTGCTGCCACTTCCAGCACGTGTCGCCCTGCTCCAGGATGGGAGGCTGAGTGAGCTCATTCTCCTTCCTTGGTGCACAAACGGAACCACCCTACCCAGTGGTCGGTCTGTCAGTCTCTCTCTCTCTCTGTTTCTGTCTCTCTCTTTCAAGATAGGGTCTCACTTTAGCCCAGGCTGACCTGGACCTCACTCTGTAGTTCCAGGCTGGCTTCTATCTCTGCCTCCCAAGTGCTGGGATTAAAGGTGTATGCCACCATATCCAACAATTTTTTAAAGCTTTTTGATATAAAATCTCATTCTTGGCCGGGCGTGGTTGCACACACCTTTAATCCCAGCACTTGGAAGGCAGAGGTAGGAGGATTGCCATGAGTTCAAGGCCACCCTGAGACTACATAGTGATTTCCAGGTTAGCTTGAGCTAGAGCGAGACCCTACCTCGAGAAAAAAAAATCTCATTCTTGTAGTACAGGCTGACCCAGAACGTGCTTTGCACACCAGACTAGGCTAGAACTCGTGGCAGTCTGCCTGCCCCAGCCTTCTGTTATTAGAGGTACAGGTGTAAACCACCACACCTAGCCCCTACCCAGTGCTCTTAAAACTACGGGATCAGTGCAGGACTGACTCCAGAATGCACATGCTTCAGTTATTGCAGTTATGATAAAGTTAAGATTTTAACCTAGGTTTTCCTGACCATAAATATTGTCCTTTGTTTTATTTTAATTTGTTTTTTTTTTCAAGGTAGGGTCTCCTTAGTCCATGCTGACCTAAACTTTACTACATAGTCTCAGGCTGGCCTTGAACTCACAGATACCCTCCTACCTCTACATGCCAAGTGCTGAAATTAAAGGTATATGCCACCATACCCAGCTCTCTTTTTCTTTTTTATAATACATGTTGGTCAAATTACAAATGATACCCGAGTCCCATATTACCAGAGCCTGGGTCTATGGATTTATTTATTTATTTATATTTATTTATTTATGATGGCAATGCTAAAGATGCTGGGATTTGATAGGGCAGAGCTGTAAAGCTGTAACCTCACATAGCTCATAACCAGCTATTCTTGGTTGAATGTGACTCAACACTTCATATAGAATTCTTGGCCTTACCTTCTAGTTAGCTGTGGCAACCAAGTTAGAGAATGTACTATTGTGTTAAAAGAATAGACTCAACTGTCTGGGACTAAACTCCGTGAGTCTGGATGATTTACGTGATGTCTTTAAGCCTAGTGTGGGATGTTGAGACGGACATAATGGCTCTCATTGGAACAAATGAGGTATGTCAAGCACTGGTTCACAGAAAGAACTGAAAAAACTTGATTTGACCTTAGAGCAATGTCTGGCACATACATATAGTAAGTACTATTTCAGTCCTAGCTGTTGTTATTATGTCGTAATGAGTTTATGAGCATAGCCTATAATTTAAAGCAGCTTGAATTGCTGAAACTCAAATGATCCTCTGAATCTAAATGTGGTATTTCTTGGGACCTGTGTGCATGAGTGCATGCACAGAGAAGTTTGCAAAGATTATGTCAGAGCACTTTATTTAGGAATAGTTACCCCACTGAAGCTAATTCTTTATTTTAAGTTATTATTATTATTGGCAGTGCTGGGGATAGCCCTCAGTGCTTTGTGCATCCTATGCAAGTCCCCATTTCTTAAAACAGCCTTCCACAGCCATATGGTATTACATTCCTTTTTTAAAAGATGGTAGTGTTTTCAGTCTGTGTTTACATTGCTAGCATTAAGGTCTACATTTCTAACACATGGCTCTAGGTTATTGCCACTAACAATTATTTACACATAACATTTTTCTTTGAGTCATTAGCTCATTTTGAGAGCTTCAGAGAAGAAACTGTAATTTGCTGGATGAATGGGAGTCTCTTGGCTCTTGGAGGCCAAAATACAGTATTCTTGCTTCTGTATTCATAGGCAGTGTGCCCTTTGAGCTATTTGTAGTGGTACTTTTGCTGTAGTCAAAGAACAGCCCAGTCCCAGGAGCTTCTTCATTTGAGCTTACTGTGGGAAAGCTAGC
>PVHP010051601.1:0-11388 GCA_004024765.1 Zapus hudsonius | reverse complement strand
CTCAGGGAACTGAGCGGAAGAGGGGGCGGAAAGATTGTGAGAGCCGTGGTGGGGGAGACGGTCCAGAGGCATAGCACCCATCAGTAACAACTGACTTGGGCCAGGAAGACCAGGATGAGTACTAAGATATACAGGATCCCTTGCCACAAGGACTAATACAGACAGCCCACGAAGGAGGATATACAACTGATCAGGGATGTGGAGGGGGGGAATTGGGGAAGTCGGGATAACAACGCATGGTTTGCCCACTAAATAATGTAACTCATTATGGACAATAAATATTAAATTAAAAAATTTAAAAAAAAATAAAATGAAATATAAAAAAAAATATTTCATTGTAACCTATGAAGTTTTAGATAAAACAAAATCGTAGCCAGTGTCTTTGCAGTTAAATATAATGAAATGACACTGCCACAGATAGACTTCTAAGCAGTAAGAACAAGATACAAAATCACATATATGTGAAATAGTAATTGTTCACAGTTACTACAATTGTTAGAAGGCTATATGTATATCATCCATATACTGAACAATAGATCTTTATAAAACAGAAGAAATAAATATCAAATACAGGAGTATTCTTGAAGAAAATAATTTCTTCCCATTTCTTATTTACTTTTTATTTAAGTGAATCAAAGGCTGGGTGAGGGATAATGAATAAACAACTCATAGAACAGCAGAGGTCTTGAGTCTGGATCCCCAGATCCCATACAAATGCCAGACACAGTGATCCACACCAGTAGCCCCAGAGCTCAGGAGATGGAGACAGGAGATACTTGAGACAAGTGGATGCATTTGGATCAGTGTGATACCCTTCCTCAAAGAATCAAACTCTGGTCTCCACATGCACACATGTTCACAGTCATGACCACACAGATATAAATATGCATACACACATGAACACACAAACACAACACACAGGTAAAAGAAAATCATATTCGTATATTGATTACAAATTTAGATTAAAAATCCATAAAATTTCTGAACAACCAAGGAAAACACAATACTTTGTAAAACACTTGGAAGGACTATACTAGATCTAGAAAAAGATCCCATACAAACCTTACTCTTTTAAAGTGTCATTTCTAATAATATCTTCAGAAAAGGCAGGCATTTCTCTTAGTAGGGACTGGATACAATGATGGCTTAGGAAAGCTAGAAATAAACTTTCTTTCCAGGGAGGGCAGTGCAAGAAGGAAATTCCAGAGACTTGAGGAGTCAACAAGTCTAGGAAGAGTTGCAGATCCAGCCTGAAGTTATACAAACTGGGAGAAAATCTCCTTTCTCCCCACTGTCAGCTTTGTTGGTGTGTGTGTGTGTGTGTGTGTGTGTGTGTGTGTGTGTGTGTGTGTGTGTGTGTGTGGTGAAGGTGATGGGTTTCTCTCTCTGTCACACCTGTGAAGACGGTCAGCCTCTTTTGCTATTATGGGACTTCCCCAGGATCTCTAGCTTCAAACAATCCTTTCTTCCCATAAATTATGGATGGCTTGAGATTCATTCTACAAGTTTGTGGCTAACTACAGCACATGAATATGTTTTAGACATTCTCCCTACACTGATATGACTGAGTGTTGCTTTGTCATTGTCACTGTTTTTGACCCCTATGAACAGAGGGGTTTGTCTCCTGTGTTTATTTAGCAACTTTTAAATGAAGGAGCTTATTATTTTGTTTTATAATTATCACTATCATACCATCCTTAGCCTTATAAGCATTACATAAATAAAAATGTTAAATACTTATGCTTCTAGTAGAAAACACAAGCCACCTAGAATCTTTCTATAATTGGTGATACGAAAACAATTGCTAATGATTTTGCCCAATACTTTAATTCTTAAGGGAGATATAGGACATATTATGTAAGAAGAAAGACTGAAATTTCTAATATTTGATGGAAGATCTGGATGGTGGAATGGAGATGGTAATTATAAATTACCAAGTTGCATTTTGTGTTCCATAATGTAAACCATTTTCTTTCCCTTTAGCAGTATTTTACTAAAATCTGCTTCATTAATATTAGTTTTTATGGCTACATCTTCTTCCAGGGGTACCTGACAATCAATTTGCATATAAATGTGTGTAGGGAGAGTGGTGGCAACTCACAGGAATATAGTCCTGTCTGGATGCCAGTTATGACTGTGATCATCTATCAGACTTTACTTAAGTGTGATGTTTCCTTACATAGCACTAATACATCTTTTAATGGGAACCATAATGGTTTTGCCCACCTAATAATTTCCCACTGTCATTTAATCTGTATCTAAGAAGGCTGTGTTCCATTTTATGAGGACTGAAAAGAACTACTTTGGAAAAAATTCTACTTAAACACATTTCCTCATAATAATCTTGCATACTGTTAAAATTCTGTGATGATATATGTAAGCAATTTTTTGTTCAGTGGGTTAAGTCAGTCAGGTTTGTCTTAGCAGATAGCATAGAATATCATTCTTGCATATCAGGCAGGGAAAGACTGTTAAGCTAAAATCCAGAGATGATTAAAGCAAATACTCTAACTTCTTCTACGACACTTATCTAAAGACACAGGCATGCCTCCAGGTATTCTAAAGCATCAATTCATTTGGAATATCAAAAACAGTTAAATTATATTTTATTTTTTCAATTATTGACAACTTGTTTAAAATTTCAGCTCAAAATTTTACAATCCAAATTTTAAAATTAGGCTAATTATTTAAAATTTAAATTACATAATGTGTTTTAGATTACATATATATTTAAATTGAAAAATAAAAGTACAGGTGCTTTTTAAAACTTGCTAATTTAGTATAATGTTATCTAGCTTTTATGTAACACACATCATAAGGAAGTCAATGTGGAAGCTTGTAAACATATATTTGTTTTGCCAAAGACATGAATTTTATGACTATATTCAGGCTTTGAAGTTTTCTACCAGGAATCCTATTAAAATATTAATGACTATTTTCACTAGAAATATATAAGGAAAAAAATAAAGCAGGAGCTGCACATATCACTCAGTGGTTAAGGAACTTGTCTGCAAAACCTCACACCCTGATTCAATTCCCTGGTACCCAGTTAAGCAGATACAAAAAGTGGACCATGCATCTGGAGTTTCTTTGCAGTGGCTGGAGACTCTGCTGTACCCATACACTCACTCTCTTTCTCTCCTGCTCCCTCTTTCTCTCTCTTTCTCTCCCTTTCTGTATCTCTCTGCTTGCAAATAAATAAAACACTCAAAAAAAAACATAAAACAGATAACTAGATTGCAACCAAAAAGTGTCAGTATACTTATAGTTTGCAGAAAGGATGGGCTGCTGTACTGTGAAAAGGCCAACATATGGATTGAAAGGTAGTAAGTCTTTTGGTACTTGGATACCCACAGCTACACATTTAAAGGTTAGCTGATTTGGATGGCTATCAGCTCACAGTTAGGGATGTAGGTGCTCTCTGATGTACCTGCTTATCAGTCTCTGAATACAAATCTCACATTTCTGCCCCAGTTCATAGCTTCAGTAATGGTGGAAAATTACAAGCTTTGAAATGGTTTGGTTTGAAGTGGAAGTTTCATGTAGTTTCTTCTCACGGCACTGTTCCTTTTCATATGACTACATAGCACCGTGTGCCTCCAACTCTGGCTCTCACTAACTCCCTCTCTTCTTGAACACTACAGGCTGTAAGGATGTGCAGCCAAGGATTCCTTTCAAAGAGGAAAGAAGGGAACTCCCTTACTGATGGTGATGAGTAAAGAATGCAAGCCTTCTGCCCAACAGGGGCTCTGTACAGAGCACAGGGAGAAAAATCACATTTTCCCTCTGAATTTGTGGCATACTTACTTGATTTTATAAGCTCTAAAATCATCCACTCTGTATGATATTGCTCATGAATGATTTTTTAGTTCAGGAAAGATATTTTTTTTTCAATTTTACTGCTGGCTAATAGCACTTCTGATTTTCTGATTAACTAGACTGTGATCAGTTTGATCATAACACATGAGTAGGTAACACAGAAAAGAAAAACTGCAGTCAAACATGTTGCAGTGACAATATATCTAAAATCTAATATTTATTCCACACTTTAAAATTCTTGGTGTTTTAAAATAATGTAATGGGTATTATTTTCATTTAAATATATTATCATTTCACTGATTTTGAGAATAAAACATTTCTTGAAAGAAGATTAAAAGAGAAAGATAGAGAGGTAGAAAGGGCTGAGAAGATGACGGAGTGAGTAAAGACACTGTGCAAGTGTGATGATCTCAGATCTGGTCTGCAGAACCCACATGAACCGAGCTGTTAGCTCTGGGTTGCAATCCCAGTTCACTTGAGAGAGAGGAACCTATCAGGTCTGCTAGCTGAGACTAAGTGAACTACAAGAAATCCTGCCTTAAACAAGATGCCCTGTCAGCTGACGGCTCTGTAAGTGCTATCACACACCGATGTACACATACACAACAGAATTAGAAAAATAGGCATGCATATTTTTAAATAAAAGATTCAAAACATAAATGTATGCAACAAGGTATAAGGAAATATACTCTTTCAAAAGATCTGCTTACAATGGTCTTGTAATGAGCACACACATTTACAGAGACATCTGTAAAGCAGAGAAAGCTACTTGTCCCTAGTTATAAGAGAAAGGTAAGTTGATAAGTATTTGTTTTGCTGTTTGCCATGAGAGCAGAAAAAATCATTAGGATGAAATGATTTCTGTCTTCCGATGTCTTCCAATTCTCTGAATATGGATATGTTGATGATGATGAGTGGATATTAGCTGAGCTTTTAAAGAACAGGCAAAATTTCTTACATTGAAGTATATCTTTATCAAATGTTAATGTGTCCACTGCCTCACCACATATTGCCTTCTTGATTCTGCTAACAAAAATATGGTTTGTTTCATACTTAGGAAAGAATTGAGAAACCATACATTCCTTGACCCTAAAATTGCTATTTTTAAACTATTTTTGACAGCTTCCGTAATTACAGACAAACCGTGATAATTCCTTCCCCTCCCCTAGTTTCCCCCTCCCAAATCCACCCTCCATCAAATCCCAATCCACTCTCAATTAGTCTCTATTTTGTCGCAATGCCATCATCTTTTCCTCCTATTTTGAAGGTCATGTGTAGGTAGTCAGGCACAGCAAATTCATAAATATCAAAGTCGTTTTGTATGCATTGAAAGCAGTCCTACCCTTCCTTTGTCTCTTACAATCTTTCTCCACCTCTTCCACAATGGACCCTGAGCCTTAGAAGATGATAGAGATGTGTCAGTGCTGAAAATTCTACAGTCACTTCTTCTCAGTGCTATGGTGTCTTTTGAGTTATCCCAGTGGTCACCACCATTGGAAAAGGGAAGCTTCTCTGGTCAAAAGTAAGAGTAGCATATCTATCTATCTATCTGTCTATCTATCTATCTATCTATCTATCTATCTATCTATCTATCTATCTGTCATCTATCTACCTATCTACCTATCTATCTATCCATCACTTAAATAAAATTGCTTACACATCAGTATGGTGGACATAATATATGCATTTAGCCAGACAACAGCAGGTGTTACTCTCCTTTAAGGCTCATAACCGCCCCCCACCCCATAGCTTTTGACTATGTCTTCAGTACCAAAATTTGATAAATTTATAAAAATAATTTTAATTTAATTGCAAGCAGAGAAAGAGAAAGAGACAGAGAGAAAAGAAAGATAGAGAGAAAGAGAGAGAATGAATGGCCACACTAGGGCCTCAGCCACTGCAAATGAACTCTAGACACATGTGCCACTTTGTGTATCTGGCTTTATGTGGGTACTGGGGAATTGAACCTAGGCCCTTGGGCTTTGCAGGCAAGTGTCTTAACTGCTGAGCCATCTCTCCAGCCCCAAAATTTGCTAATTTTTAAGTCATGCTTAAGCTGTGTCTCCTTAGCACTGTGAAATAATTAAAATTCATGGGTAATGAATCAGATGCTATGATTTCAATTTAACATCAGAAAAAAAATAAACAAAATAAAATTATAAAATCTTTGCCATTAGGCACTCATATTAAGTTTTTCCTGTATCAAGAGTATTTTTAACATTCAATAAATAAGGAATGAAAATATTTAGACCAAACTAAGTTAAAATTTAATGTGTGTCCAAAGCTGTATCCTGTGAGTACTGGCAAAACATATTTCTAAATTCTGTTTGAGAAGAATGATAGAATCAAGACATTTTTAAAACATACTTCCTGCTTCTGATTTTACTGAAAGTGAATCATGAGGATTATGAGTGAGGCAGGAAAGGCTTATCGGATACAATGAATCCAATTTCTGTAAAATCTGAAAATGATGATGGATACAACATTTTGACAAAGAATTTGACAGAAAAAAAAAGTATGAAGAAATAAGAAAGCTATCGTTATGAAACATAGCTTGTGGAATAATAGGGATCATCATTGAGAAATAACCAAGGATCTTTAAAAAATGCACAAGTATTAGCATTTAGCTGATGTTAACATTTAGAAAACGTCAGGGTATTTTAGTAATTGTAGCTTTGAGAGTACCTAGGGCATCACTGTATGTCCTAATGGTGTTATCACAGATACCTTCCATACATTATTCCTCAGAACAAGTGCTCAGTAAATAACAAACTGAATCCTGACTTAAAAATATGTCAAAACAGTTACTCAATAAAAGATAATTCATTGTCATTAATTTTAGGACAATGAATAATGAAAATTAGCTTTTGCATAGATAAGCAAATACAATAGTTTTTTTGTTTGTTTTTTTGAGGTAGGGTCTCACTCTAGCCCAAGATGACCTGGTATTCACTGTGTATTCTCAGGGCAGCCTTGAACTCATGGTGATCCTCCTACCTCTGACTCCGAGTGTGGGATTAAAGGCGTGTGCCACCACGCCTGGCTAATGACAATGGTTTAATCTCATGCTATCATTATTCAAGAACTAATATGTATTCCAAAACACAATTAATATCTATGTATATAGATATTACATAGATATTAATTTATATTATATATAAAATAATTGCAAATATTCAAAGTTTAGCATAATATCTATAGGTGTCAATAGCTGCTGAGTACCCATCACTTGAGATAGTCAAAACAAAGTAGCCTGGTCATCACGAAGGGTAAAGTTAAATAAGTCGGCTCTGGAAAGGAGTAATTGTACAACTGATTTCAAACCTCACTGTGAATGTTACGATTTGTCAAACTTCTGCTTCATTATCTAGCCAAAAATGGGAGACTGGTTAAAAATGGTGCTGATTGAAATTTTTTTCTCTCATCTAATTCATTACCTAATCTGGTAAATACAGTTTGTTTAGAATATGGTCACTCATTTGAATATTGCATGTGTCCTTTTAATTGTTTTTTTAAATTTTTTGTTAGCATACTAAATAAAGAATTTTGTTATGATGTTATGATATGATATATAACCTTGTTCATATTTGACCCCAAATATAAAACCTGCCCTTACTCCCCACCTCTTCATTCTCTCTCTCTCTCCCTGTCTCTCTCTCTTTCTCTCACATTTTAACTATATTTCATACTTTGGATTAAATATATACTCTTATTGTCTCCTTCTTCTGTTGCCATCTCTTTTCTTCCCTCTACAATTCTTTAATGGCACGTGCACCTCTCCCTCTTGTATTTTTATATCACAGATCAGTAGAAAAATGATTATTATGTAGGAAAATAGGTGGTTGGATCATAGATTTTAGACATATAGTTAGATATTTAAATATAAATTCACATATAAGATAAAATATGATAATTTATTCTTTTAGTTTTATTTTACTTTATATGATCTCCTGTTCTGGCCATTATCCTACAAATTACAAAATTTGTACTCATGGCCATATAAAGCACATTTTTTGTATACGTATAGCATATTATCTTTATCCATAAATATGTTGGTATATATTTAGGATGATCTTGGTTAGTATGAATAATGCTGCAATATACAAGTGCATGTTGGTCTCTTTGCCTTTGATGCTCAATACAGTTTCAGAACCAAGCAGCCATGTGAGGAACATGTGACCTACAAAGCCTAAAATAGTTTCAATCTGGCCCTCTGTAGTGCTTCCTGAACACTTCAGTAGAAACTGGTTTAAACCAATAATTTTAAATATATAAATATCATTCTTAAAATATAATTATTAACTAGGAGACTAGATTTTGTTTTATCAAATATTTCTGATTTTCATAACTTGAATTTTAATAACCAATTTTTACAGTATGTCCCCAGGCTCCACTTGTTTTAAGTTATACTAGTTTACAACAGACCTGTATGCTAACTTTAATGTAAATATTTTAATTAACATTAATCAAGATGCATGTCCCCAATAGCTGACTTTGAACTACCTTTACAAAACAATGAATGTTTTCTTTGTGAGCTTACCTCTGTTCACATCTAGTGGGCTTGGTGTTAAAAATGCATAATCTAAAACACTTTCCTATGAAAGCAATTCTAATTCAAAGTTTTTCTAATAAAAATATAAATCATAAGAAAATTGCTCCAATTCCATTTTTAAAAAAATAATGGCACTCCATAACTTTTCATTTGATACACTTTTATTTTTATTTTTCATAACAGAGACTGTAAACATTACATTTCAATCTGTTTCATCTGAAATATAAATTCTACATTGCAGTTATTTAGCTGAATGAAAGTTTCTAAATGATATGTGCCCTCTTTTCTTCACTTATGCAAAGTTTATATATTCATACATATTTAAACGTCGGGTTTTAAAATCCAATATGATTGCAATCCATTTTAACAGTGAGAACTGAATTGTTTTTGCCCCTGTAGGTTAAGAAGACAGACAAGCTAATTGCCTTTTTAACTTACAGATTTTCAGTGCGAGATCTCATTATCATTTGCTTTCAGGACTGAATTTCTTTCAAGTTTTGATGGAGAGTCTGGCTTCTCTTATCATAAAATCATGAGCCCATTGCCTTCTCTATCTCTCTCTAAATTCCCATACAGATGAATTGATGGAAGCCTGATTTTTCTTGTCACTGTTTTGAGTGATCCTTAGAATAACTTGAGAGAATAAGGAAGAATGAAGACACCACATTTACATAACACTTGAAAAATCAATGACTGTGATAGGTAGAAATGTGCCTTACAACCAATATTCTTGACATTTAAAAAGGTCATATAGAATATATCTAAAACACAATTCACATGAATCCTTATAAATTCACATTTCCATTTGTCATGGATAGGTCCTTTCTCTCATTTAAGCACTTTACAACTACATAGTAAAAATTATCCCAGCAGAACAGTATTTTGGGTGAAAAGCTTAGTTGAATCCACAATAAATCAGACACGGTTTTACGTTAGCACACACATGCATGGACCGATTTCTTGTATGTGTTGGAGAAGGTAGACTGAAATGACTGCCATAGAATGTAGTGGTTCAGTTAGCTTCATGTTGTGGCAACAAGACATTTGACCAAGACAGCTTCTGGGAGGAAAGAGTATATTTTGGCAAGGGGAAGCTCCATGATGTCAGGGAAACATGTGACTTAAGCAGAGGCTGATGTCACATCCTGGACAAGAGCAATGGGAGAATGGGCCAAACAATGTCAAGGGGAAGATGACTTTAACACTCAAAAACCCACCCCCAAAATATGCCTCCTACAGGAGGCTCTAATTCCAATATTGCCATCAGCTGGGTACTTACCATTCAGAACACATGAGTTTATGGGGGAATAGCTAATTAAATCCATTCTGTTCCTAGTCCCCTTAAACCCATGACTATCCATGATGTAAAATGCAATGCATTTTGCAATGCATTTTGCAATGCATTTTACATCATGGATAGTCCCCATAGTTTTTATCAATCCCAATACTATTCAAACATCCACAGATTCCAAGATCCATCAATTATTAGACTATTAAACAAACAAAAAAGAACTAAACTAATACAAGATCTAGAGGAAGCAAGGTCAAAATTCCCAAGCTCCAAGTCCAACAACTTTAACAAATCTCTGGAACTCCATTTCTGTCCCTCCAGCTAGGCTGCTTACAGCTGGGGTGACATCCCCCAACCAGCAGCTCTCTCTGGTAATCATACCATAGTCCTGACATTTCAACTGTGTCTTCATGGCAACCCATGGTTGATCCTTATTGCAGTCAGCTTTCTAGTTGCTGCTTAGAAAGAACCCAAACAAAATTGGCTTGTGGAGGAATGGGTTTACTAGGCTTATGGATTTGAGGGGAAACTCCATCCTGGCGGGGAAAATGATGGCATGAGCAGAGGGGGGTACATCACCTCCGCCACAGCACTGCAAACAGAGGCAGGAAGGTGTGCCAAACACTGGCAAGGGGAAGCTGGCTTATAACCCCCATAAACCCGCCCCCAACAACACAGCTCTAGCGAGGTTGTAAAAACCCAAACAGCCATCAGCTGAGGATCTATCATGAAAAACACATTCATTTGTTTGTGGGGATACTTGGATCAGACCATGACAATCATTATGGCTCCATGGGGCCTCCAAGGAGACACTTCCAATAAACAAAACTGCATTCTAAATTCAATGACCCTCTTTCTTGCATTGGTTAAATATACTCCATAGTACCAGGTGGGCTACTGACTTGCTAATCCAGGTGGGTGAAATAAAGCTGACTTTTAAAAGCAGGATACTTCTTCAGAGTCTCAGTAGTTGTAATCTCTCAAACAATTGAAGCTAACACAGCAGAAACTTTGTTCCACTTTTCTTTCTGTGGCATATACATCTGCTCATATCGGTCCACTTCTACGAAATGCAACCCTGCACACATTCTCAGTACACAGGCAAGCAGAGCACTATCTGCTTCTAGATCAGTCCCAACAAAACTTGTTCTCACCCCCATAGCCAAAATATCACAGAAAATAGTTTTGACCGCATTTAGGTCTTTCAACTCTGATCCAAATCCTTCAATCTGTACTTTATAGTGCTGCAATGCATCTCTAAGGCCAAAGTTTCAAATCCTGTATTCCACCTCTAAATCAGTTTCAAAAGGCCAAGAGATACACAGTAATGTTTCTAGTAGCAACTACCCACTTTGGGTACAAATTTTATTGTTGAAGTAAGCTCCTTGTTGTTGGTGCTAAGCATCCAATCAAAGCAGTTTATAGAAAGAAAGAGTTATTTTGGCTTATAGACCCAAGGGGAGGATGCATGATGGCAGAGGAAAATGTGGCCTAAGCAGAGGTTGGATATCATTTTTTGGCCAACATCAGGTGGACAACAGCAGCAGAAGAATATGCCAAACATTGGCAAGAAGAAGCTGGCTATAGTATTCCAAAAAACATCTCCTCCAGGAGGATCTAATTCTCACATTGCCATTAACTGGGGACCTAACATTCAGAACACATGAGTTTATGAAAGACACATAATTCAAATCACCACATGTAGACTTTAGCAAAGAGTTTTTAA
>PVHP010051600.1:0-11393 GCA_004024765.1 Zapus hudsonius | reverse complement strand
GGTAAATACTTTTATTCTCTTACTTATCTCAGCAGGTAGCTGGCTACTCTCAAAGCTTACAAAAATGATAGTAAAGTATTAAGTGAAGGCACAAACTCAAAAGAAAGAAGGGCAATAACTGAATAAAAGATAACAGTCACAAAATTTTGATGGAAGAGGACTTTAGGTTAGTGTTTGGAAGCCCAGGGTTTCCAGATGTCTAATAGCCTTGATACAAAGTGCAGAGATGAGGACCAATAAAAGAATAGAAAACTTAGGCACTCGGAGAAAATAAAGTTATAAAAAACCTTAAGAATATTATTTTGGGGATATAAGAGAAGATAATACATGCCTAAAATAGGAATGGAAGTTTATATGAAAGGGAAAGAGATTCAAAGAGCCAGAAAGATCCCTCACATATTAAAATTTGACAGTCTGTACAAAAAAATCCCAATGGTAGGATTGGGGTATAATCTTGCAAAAATTTCCTAGGAAGAAGAACAAAAAAAAAAGACATAGAAGAGAAAAACAGATACAACAATAGTAAGACAGATAAGAAAGTTCACCGTGGTGTCCAATGTCTGGCAGACCCAGAGAGAAAATCAAGAATGAAGAGCAAGGAAGTTACTGATAAGTAAAGTTCAAGTGTGCCCACAGTAGAAGGGCATAGAGTTACTGATTAAAACACCTCACTAAGGGTCCAAAGAACTGACCAAATGGGAGTGACATCTGTGTAGGACATCCTGACATGTTAGTATGTGACAGACAGAGTTGGGGACCTGGGACCCAGCTCCATTGAGTGATTTTGCATGAGTGACACCCTGTGGGGGCTGCTGTAGGAGAGGCTTTCAGAGTTCTGAGGAAAGGTGTTTTCTAATTCACCATTTGATGTAAAATTAAATGAATAACAACAACAATAGCAAAAAGAGCCGATAAAAATGTGTATGTATATGTGTTTGTATGTGTGAATGATATGGGTCATTACATGTCATGATCTCTTCCCTATCCTCCTTATCAATTTAGTCAAAAGAGTTTATGACAAAAAAGTCCCTGGTGAATAACCACAATATTTAGGAATATTTATGATACATAAATCTGATCAACTAGAGATCTGTGAAATTCTATTGGACCATTTTTATTCCTCTTAAATAGTCAGAAAACAATACTTAAGGAGATTGTTCCCTTCTCTCTTCTTGGGGGACATATATGAAGTTGGGAGGGATATCAAAGATGAGGTGGGGGAAGAATGGAATGATCTTGAGACCACACTCCAGACCTGAGTCTACCACCTTAGGCTTCTTGCAAGTCTTTGGCTATGTCAGGGAGGGGATGTTTGGGGGTGTTTGGTTGTAAGCAGCCTAATGTAATTTGATTACCTGTTTAATCACAGGATCTTTTTCTTTCTGAATGTGTGTGTGTATGTACACACCTTCATATATGTGTAGCTGTGTGTGGAAGCCAGAGTAGAACCTCAGGTGTCATCTTTAGAAATGTTATCTACCTCTTTTTGAAACAGGGTTTCTGATAAATTAAGCTAGAATAACTAACCAGCAAGGGGCAGGAGTCTTCCTGTCTCTACCTACCCAATGCTGAGATAACAGGCCACAATGCCAGACATTTATATGGGTATTATGAGCCAAACTCAGCTCCCATGCTTGTGAGGCAAGCAGTTCACCCCCACTAAGCCATCACCAGCGTCCCCTCATATTTTAATGAAGCCACAAAAGAGACTCCACCCAGGTACCAGTGGTCAGACAAGATGGAAAGGGACATGATTTCCAGATAGAGAAGATAAAGGATTCATAGCACAGGGTGAGCCCAGAACTGGACCAGTAGCTATGCAATGATCCAGAAAAGGAAACTGGCTATACTGGACAAGGAGGGTTCAAAGGGCTTTAGGGAAGCCAGGGAACATCCTCTTGCCCACACCCAAGAGAAGGCTGAGCCAGAAAGAATAGCCTCTGGGAGGAGTGTGGATATGATTTAGATATTGGAACAAACCAAGTAATTAAAAAATGGGACAATTATTAGGAACGTGATGGCTTACATGTAAAATGTGCCCTGTAGACTCATGTGTTTGAATATGGTTGCCTTGTTCAGGAAGGCTATAGAACTTTTGGGAGGTGGGGGAAGTGTGTCACTGACCTTGACCTATTGACAGCCCAGCCCCACAGGCTAGTGCTACTTCCTTGCTGATGTGAAGCTAGGACTCAGGCTTCTTCTCATTCCTGCTGTGTTTTCCCACCATTATGAACACTTCCCCTTGAAACTGCAACCTGAAAATAAACCTTTTTGTTTCTTAAGCTGCTTCTTGTTGTGTATTTTGTCCCAGCAATGAGAAAGTAACTGATAAAGAATGTGATCACTTTGACTAGCACCTATAAATGAATATTTTTAATTTTCTCTCAAAATTAGAATGTAGATGGGATTAGAAAGTGGCTTTGGGGGAAGTGTGGATGCATTTGGAGTGTGGAAAAGAAATGTGAGCTGTTTCATCCAAACTGTAAAGTCAATGGATCCGTCTTTCCGACTATAGAAATGATCCCTGAAAGTATAGTCTTGGATCTGTCTTTCCAAGAATCAAAGGAAACAAGGATGGCAGAGGCGCCCATCAGAATAAGTATCTGAAAGGGGCACTTCTGGAACAAGAGCTGGGGACTCTTGCTCAAAGCTGCTGGACCTGCCTGAATCATGGATCTAAGGAATGTATATTTTGATAAAATAAAATTAAAGAAACTCATCATGGAGCTGGGGAGATGGCTCAGATGGTAAAAGCATTTTCACAAGCATGAGAACTTGAGTCCAATTCCCAGCACCCATGTAAAAAGCTAAGTATGGCTACTCATGTCTGTAATCTCAATACTGGATAGGAAGAGACAGGAAGGACACCAGAGCTCAATGGTCAGCCAGTCTGAGCAAAATCAAGGAGTTCCAGTTTCAATAAATTACTCTGTCTCAGGGAAATAGAATGCAGGGGCAATAAAGGAGAATACTCAAAATCCTCCTTTAGTCTCAGCCTGAGCACAGGTGCACATATCCACACCCACCCACACCCACCCACCCACACACACACAAACACACACACAACATATTACATATGTGCAGCAAAAATAATAATTCATTTTGTAAGTGTTGAAGGTAGACTTCTACTAATACCTTAAGTCATTTTGTAATATAAAGGTTTTGTTTCCTTATCACTTGGACCAATCTCTAGTTGTCTGTCTTTTTCATTTTAGCATATTATTTCTAGTCCAGGGACAAATATTAAAAATGAAATAAATGAATATGAAAAGATAATACCAGATAGTGTGACTTCTGAAACCCTTATAAATTTGAAACATGATAAATATACACAATTAACACCTTAATGAAAAATGACCAAAAGATAGCTGCGTATTTGTAGGAAATACTCCCATAGAAATGCTTGCATACACCCAAATCCATGTCATCTCAAACAACTAATATTCTAAATAATTTTAAACAATCATAAAATACTATAGAAATGACCTTCGTATTCTCCCCCAAATATCACCTATTGAAACACATTTTATTTAGTCTTCTTGTTGCTCAACTCTGATGTCAGAGAATCAGTGAGGCTGTGTTCATGTCTGGAAGCTCTAGAGATGGTGTCTACTCCCATCTCCTGGTGGGGTGCATACCTCGATGGCTACATAGGACAGAAGACCTATATCCTTGCTGACTTTTGGCCAGGGTTCAGTCTTCATCTTCCTTTTTGTGTGTGTTTGTGTGTAACTCCCTTCCTACTGTTTTTTGGAATTCATGAATGATGGGCTGAGTTGCTTCATTATTCCCCTGGCCTCCTTCTTTCATGAAATACTGTTACCACATGTGTCTATAGGCTAAACATACTGTGAGCCTATTGAGGTGAGTACTGTTCAGGAGGAGAAGGACATTGGCACGCTTGCTTCTCAGTCATCTCTGAAGCAAGGCTGGGCTAAGGATTCCCCACGTGTTCTCATGCAAAATCACTATACACATAACAAGGAGCTTCTCCAATGCTCTCAATTTAGTTTGAGCTGATCAGTTTCAATCTATTCCTCCAAATCTCTCCACAGTATCCGCGTACTTGTTGCCAAAAGCCAGTTCAGCCCAAGAATCTGCGAGGACACCACAGCTCATCGCTGAGTTCTGCTCAGGGCTGGGCAGTAGCTATCACTATACAGATGGCCAGCTGCTAGCATGTGAAAGACAAATGGAAATGAATATGAAAAGTGACAGAAATCAAATAGTCACCTGGGCTACTATTATACACCTTCTCTTCCTCTGATTAAGCTACTTAGGAGTAGCCCAAAGCAGCTCTTGGAAACATGTTTTCAGAGCAGTGTTCTGGCCTTGGGAGAGTGGCTGTCCTGTTGCTTAACCTGGACTTCATGGCAATTACTCTCTGCTGTAAGCTGCTTTTCTTATCCACGTAATCCTTTTAAAGTGTTCCATTAAGGAAAAGTTTAATCGACTTTCATATGTACATTTTTAAAAGCATGCTGGGAAGCAAAAGCAAAACAGAATAGTGAAGTCTATTTTCAGAGAAACAGGGTGGGCAGTCTGTGAATCTACAGATGGAGAGGTTCTTATACAGGGGTGTGGAGTTTGCAGACGTAAGATCCTCTTCAAGCATTTACCCTAACTTTGGCATTCTGCTACGATGGATTTGTTCCTATAAATTCGTTTCTTGAAATCCAACAGCCACCTTCCACAGTGTGAATAGATAGATGGACTCTCATCCTGTGCCATCAGCTCTGTTAGGAGATAGAGCTGAGGAGTCATTCCTCACTACGCAAGGAATACCTCAGGGCTCTGGACACAAGCTAGGTACTAGGACCTTACTGAAGAAACATGGGGAGATGGTCAGAACAGGAACTGCATTGTTTTGCACAGGGATGACCCTGTGTCTATTCGAGATTATCTCTAAATTAAATCTTAACCATATGGTAAACTTCTTCCTTCTCTCTCATGCTGGATACTCTCTTGTTTCTGGAAGGACTCCAACTGGAGACTTTGTGAAATTCAGGCTGTTCCACAGTCAACCACTGTCCTATTATAAAGGTTATGTTATCAGTTAAATTCCCGAATCTTGAGGAAATAAATACCAAGTACTAATTAATTTGAATATTTATGAATTTCAGAAATTAGTTAATGCCTTTGGAAATGATGACAAAATAAAATCACTCATTTATATCATAGCTCAAGAAATGATTATGATCTTACTAAATATGCATATGCATGTGCACATGTATCCATAAACATATGTGTACTTATATGCATACACATTATACATGCATAGAGTCCCTGTGTTGGTCAGCTTTTCACTGTGACAAAATATCTGAGGAAAACAAAGAGGAAAGACTTATTATATCTCATGAATTCAGAGGTTGTTGTCTTGGACCCACTGTTTTGAGTCTGTCATGAGAAAATAATATCATGATGGGCAGGGCACAATGGAACAAAGTTGCTCACCTCATGGTAGCCAGACACACTCCTTTCAACTAGGTTCCACCTCCTAATGATCCATTATCTCCCAATAGCCCATGAAATTATGTGACCATCGCTGAGATCAGAGCCTTCCTGATTCAATCATTTTCCCAAAGCCCCACCTCTGAAGACTGTTGCACTGGGGACCAAGGTTTCACCATATGAATCCTTGAGGGACATTTCAGATCCAGACCATAACAGTGCCTGATTTGTGATGGTTTAATTTATTACTTTTCAATTTTATTTGTGTGTGTGTTTGCTCCCACATGGAGGCCAGAGAGAAACCTCAGATGTCCTCCTCAGGAATGCCATCAATCTTTTTCAAGATAAGGTCTCTCATTGGTCTGGAGCTCAAAAAATCAAATGGTCAACAAGCCTCAGGGTTCACCTGTCCCCACATTCCCAGTGCTGGGATTGCAAATGTATGCCACCATGCCTGTAATTTTACATGGATTCTGGGGATTAAACTCAGATCTTCCTGCTTACAAAGCAAGCACTTTCCCACTGAGCTAACCCCCAGCCCTTGATTTACAAATTTTTTAATGTGTGTGGAAAACTTTTTTTTTATTGTTCATAAGGAGTTACATTGTTTAGTGGGCCAACAATGAGTTGTTATCCCCAATTCCTCATTGCCCCCCTCCCCATCCCCAGTCAGCTGGATATCCTCCTCCGTGGGCCGTCTGGATCAGTCTTTGTGGTAGGGGACCATGGATAGCCTAGTATTCAGCCGGGTTCTCCTGACCCAAATGTGTTGTTACTGAGGGGTGCCAAGCCTCTGATAATCTCCCCCACCACGGCTCGCACAATCTTTCCACCCTCTCTTCCGCTCAGTTCCCTGAGTCGTGGTGGGTGAGTATTAAGGCTGCTTTAATGTTGTGAGCTTAGGGGTTTTTTTGTCGAGAATATTTGGTTTCTGTCTCACTGGCTTATCCTGTGTTGATTGAATGGCTGTGGCTGTGGGTCCCTTGTTCATCCTGTCATTCTCTGCAGGGTTCCATATGGATCCTCCACGATATGACTGTGGTGGCTCATCTCTTGCCAGGATCTCAGCTTTCTGCCTGCGGTCGGTTGGTAGGGTTATTTGGGCCATAGCTCTCTCGCTGCATCCTGAAAAATACAAACACAATCTCCATCAGAGAGTGAGATCAGTATAGGTTAACAAATATACACCATACTGGATTACCTAGATTCTATTTTTAGTAATCTCCCTGTCAGTCGCTCACATAGTGCATCTTTTCTTGGGAGCCCAAGAGTATGGGATTCGGTGACTATCGCCCTGAATCCCCGGTTCCAATCAAGGGTTCTCCCTCACTGAGTGGAATATTTGGCCAAATTTAATAGCTGTTGATTGTCTCCCCCAGGCCCAGGCTCCTCCATTGCACAAGTGCTCCTTTCTTGGTTTGCTGTTCTCTGCCAGTAGAAGGTGTGGTCAGCCTACTCATGGCCGCAGACTGTGTTTCATGCCAGTGGTCTGTTTACTCCATCTGTCGTTGATCTGCTTCCCCTGGCAGCTTGTGTAGTGCCTTCCAGCACTGCACTAACTGCCATCTTGGGGCTGGTTACCATTCCAGACCACGAAGGTTCTCTTGATGTTGATTGATGGAATTCTGTGGTTTCTTCAGCAACAGGGTTTTGCCTCAGGCCTGGGGAGGGCGTTCAAGAGCTTTGACAGAATTCTATCTTGTTTTTGGAACCTCATGGGTCACTTTGGTCAACAGCTGAGTGAGGGAAGGAACCAGTGGCCAGGACCTGGGGTTGTCAGACTGCTCAATTATTCACAGGTTTAGACATTCTCCCTTACTACTCATGGCCCCTCTTGCCAGTTGACACCCACTACTTGCTCTGTAGGTTACAGTATGCTCGTGAGGATTTTATGTTTTTGAACCTAATATGGTTTATCCTCATGCTTAAGCCATTCCCCTTCCCCATCCCTTACCCCACATTCATAACCTCTCACTTCTTTCTACTAGTCTGCATAGAGAAAATGGTTATCCTAGTTAAGGACCACATATGAGGGAGAATATGCGGTGTTCAATTCTCTGTTCTTTTGAGTATTCACTAAGAAAAATCTGCTCTAAGTCAGACCATTTTTTCCTAAATTTCGATATGTCATTTTTCCTTTCTGCTGAGTAGAATTCCATCGTGTAAATATACCACAGTTTCGCTGTCCATTCCTCCATGGATGGGCATTTGGGTTGATTCCAATTCTTGGCTATTATGAATTGAGCTGCTATAAATATAGTTGTACAAAATTTTCGGCATCGAGATGTGACATCTTGCGGGTAGATGCCTAGAATTTTTTTTTAACTTCACAATTCTGTCCAAACAGTTTGTACTAGTAGAAACCATCCTACACGGCTCGACCTTTCCCTGGACTAGCATTTGGGCCTCTTTCATGCAACAGTGAGCTGCAGGTCCCATCAGCTCTGCAACCACAGGGTAACAACCTATATTCCTAGGTGCACCATTCACTGAGCTGCTCTATAGGCAGGCTAGGTGTATTTAATGCAGTTAGCCTTTATGATAGTTTCAAACTGTGATACTTGATCAGGACACAGCTGAGGCAAGGTATATCAGTGCATCAATATGGTCAGTGTGTGTGTGTGTGTATATATATATATATATATATATATATATATATATATATATATATATATATATATATACCTACATGTGCATGCACCCAGATATGTACACATAGATATACATACTGCAGATCCCACTTATCTGCAAGGGATATATATGTTCCAAGGTATGAGCAGTGGGTGCCTGCAACTGTCCATACAGAAACACATGAAAGTAGATCTTAACTTTTAAACTAGGTATAGTATGAGATTTAAAATAAGAACTAATAACGAAACAGAAAAACTAGCAATATACTATCATAAAATGGCCAGTATAACTACTCTTGCACCTTGAGACCATCATGAAATCAACTAAGGATTACTTGAACATGACCCCTGGCCATACTGCCCAGGTTCCACTGACAACCAAGATGATTGCCAGGTGATGGGGGGCGGGGGGCACGCAGCATATACAGTGTGGATACATTGGCCATGAGGAGAACTCACATTCCGGGAATGACAGAGAAGGATGGCACACTCTAGTTTAGCATAGAATGCAATGTAAAATGTAAATTATTTATCTCTAGAGTTTTCCATTTATTATTTTCAGACTGTATTTGACTACAGATAACAGGGCCTGTGTAAAGAGGCAGTTATTATATACATATACACATATGTATAAACAGACATGTTTTTATATATCTACACACATATAAATAAAATCCTCATAATCTACATGATATGTACACACAAACCTCTGTACATACCATGCACACACCTCTGTATACATATGTACACATTAACATTGTTCCTGTCAGGTCTGGTATGCAGAGCTAATAATTAAAGCAGCCTTAGGAAAGCAAGTGAGTTTATTGGCTTAGGATAATAAGAAAACATCAATTCACCTAAATACATTGATTTTAGTTGAACTAATTTAAACAGAATCAAACATAGGATAAGTGGGTGACCACCTCTACAAAAGAATAGAGTATACTTAGGGTGAACATTTATGATTATCACCAAAATGAGTGGTAGTATAATGAAAGCAAGTCTCACAAGTCTACCAAGCACAGTTCAGAGCACAGCGTGTGAGTGACTTGCTGTGGGCAGGTATACAGATGATGCCTCCTGCATCCTCCCAGCAAAGCCAAAAGCCAAACCTTCCATGAACAAGCAGAGTGGGGTTTGGAGTCCAAATCATTTCTGCTATATCCAAAATCAAAACAAATGGCTGGGAAGGGCCTCCATGCTGACCACGCAGTGTGAGGACAGAAGTTCAGATCCACAGCACCTATGAGAATGCTACACTCACCAGATTTGCTGAGATCTGGGTTCAAGTGAGAGTCTAGAAAGAAGAGTGACTGAGGAAGCCACCCAATATCAACTTCTGGCTGCCACACACTCCCACAGAGATGCACATGTGCCTACAAACACACACACACACACACACACACACACACACACACACACACACTATGCACACATACATATGTAAAAAAAATCAAAATAAACCAAAAAGCCTGCAACTAAGTCTTGGGGAGAATTAGATGAATTCTTAGAGGAAAGAAGGGCATCAGAATGGAGTTATCTTTCTGCAAATAAATTTGGAATTTTCTGCATCAAAATATTTAAGTACCAGCTGATATTTGTGACTTCAGAAGATCAACTTTCATTGAGCAGATTAAATCAAAAGAAAACATTTAAAAGGGTTTTCATATTGTAGTCTTTGTGTAGGATGTCTGGGCTGAGAGGGTCCTTTTGGATCATGGGTACAGGGCACTTTCTAGGTTTACCAGGGAGATAGCGCCCGTGTTCCCTAGCAGGACAGTTCCATTTCTCACTTGTCATTTCAGAGGCCTGAGCTGTTCACAAACACAAAAATCAAAATTTAAAGCAACAAATGAGCTCCCGTGAGTTTGGGGACTTGGACTTGGCCCAATAGCGTGACTTCCACTCAGATTTCAACTATTTTTAGCTCCACTATAAAATACAGAGCACCGAGAAGGAGTGTTGCAAGCAAGGGTCCGCTTGAAATACTAAGAGAAGTGCTAGACATGCCATCTGGGAGATCCAGAGGGCAAAGTCAAAAGGAAGAAGTACAAAAGAACGGGCATCATGGCAGACCTGCAGGCTGCAGAGATGTAGCAGGTGGCCCAGGGATACAGTATGACAAACATTGTGTCACTCACAAATGCAAAGCAACGTCAGACAAAAGAGAACACACACACACACACACACACTCACACACTCAGCAATCCCATGGCTGCTTGTTTTCATGGAGGACACTTGGTTACTCACTGGAGAAAGCATTCTCATTAGCGTCTGACCCAAACTTCCATGCTTCTAGGTGTAAGTGATCCAAAGTGGCTCACAACTGATTTAAAAATCACCTTTGCTCACAGTGTTCAGGTGCTGTCACTCATGCAAAGCAAAGGCAAAATCCCATCATTGGATTTACCACAGCTCAATGGCACTCGACATATTTGTAATTATCTTTTAGGCACAGTTGCCAGTCAGCTATTAAAACTCACCTCCAAATTGACATGCTGCTGTCTCTTTATTCTTTAGGGCAGTTCCAAGACTCACATAAAGTTGAGAGTGTAGCAGAGTGCTTCCGACATAAGAGCCTCAGTGTCTCTCCTGCATGACCTCAGGAGACACCCCACAGCAGACCGCCCCTCCTTAAGCCTCTCCTCACAGAATCCATAGTGAGGCTTAATGAGCACACATGTGCCAGCCTTCATGCAGAAAGCCTCCTGGCTGCCTCTTGCTGTTGGGAGAAGTTCAGGCCTCGTGCCAGTCTATAGGCACAGCTTCTACTCCTTCCTACAAAGTGTGCCCACTTCTTTTGTGACAGAAAGACACCCCTCTGCCCCTGTTACCAGAATCAGACTTTAAAGGAAGCCTGGATGTCTTCTAAGGCCACAGTCAAAAACAACACGGGACAGAACAAAGTAAATCCTATGTGCAGATAAGTGAAAAGAGCCAGGACCTTTGAAGGTTCTGTTTAGTGGCTGCATGACCTTAGACCACTCACTTCATATCTTCAAGACAGTACTGATATTCAATCCTGATTGCCTCATACAGATGTTCTCAAATGGAGTGAGAGTTAAGGAAGTACAGATGTGCTACTCAAACTCTCTGAGCTACCCTGCAAAATCTGAAATGGGGTTTTCCCTTTGCTATGAATCGGAGCTGAAAATGCACACAAAGGCACTCATCCTGGGCTACAGGACTTGGCCCTCGGTGGGATCACAATTGTCATTGTGTTGAAGAAATAAAATGTGACACCTTGGCTGCCTGGAAGCTGGGATTCATAAACATCTGGAATGAAATCAATTTAGCAACCTCAGCTCCTGC
>PVHP010051599.1:0-11407 GCA_004024765.1 Zapus hudsonius | reverse complement strand
AAAATAAAAATAAATAAATTTCAGGCTGGAGAGATGGCTCAGAGGTTAAGGCACTTGCCTCCAGTGCCTAAGGCCCTGGGTTCAATTCCCCAGGACCCACATAAGCCAGACCCACAAGGTGGTGGCCCTGGTTCGTTTTCTCTCTCTCTCTCTCTCTCTCTCTCTCTCTCTCTCTCTCTCTCTCTCTCTCTCTGCTTGAAAATGAATAAATAAAATTTTTAAAAATAAATAAATTTCATTCTCATTTTTCCTCTCAGCTGCATAGAATTCCATAGTGTATATGTACCACAACTTTGATATCCATTCATCCAGTGATGGGCATTTGGGTTGATTCCTATTCTTAGCTATTATGAATTGTGCTGCTATAAACATGGTTGAGCAAATGTCTCTATGCTTCGTCAGGGAAACTTGGAGGTAGATGCCCAGTAGAGGGATAGCTGGATCCTCTGGTAGCTCTATATCCATCCTGTTCAGGAGCCTCCACAGTGCTTTCCATAGTGGTTGTACAAGTTTGCATTCCCACCAGCAGTGAATGAGGGTCCCTTTTTCCCCCACATCCTCGCCAGCATCTATTGTTAGAAGATTTTTTAATGATTGCCATTCTGACTGGAGTAAAGTGGAATATCATTGTTGTTTTGATTTGCATTTCCCTGATGACTAATGACATTGAACATTTTCTCAAATGGTTGTTGGTCATTTGTATTTCTTCTTCTGTGAATTTCCTGTTGAGTTCAGTTCCCCATTTTGTGAGAGGGCTGTATGCTAATTTTTTGTTTAATTTTTTGAGTTCTTTGTACATTCTAGATATTAGACCTTTATCCATGTTGTAGCTGGCACAGATTAACTCCCAGTTTGATGGTGGTCTATTGGCTTTGAGTATGGTATGCTTATCTGTACAGAAGCTTTTTAGCTTGATGAGATCCCATTGGTTAAGTGATTGCTGCACACTTCCTGGGCTATCAGAGGTTTGTTCAGGAAAATTTGCCTTATTCCTATCTTGTAGAGAGTTCCCCCAATTTTTTCTTATGGGGTTTTCAGAGTTTCAGGTCTTATGTTGGCGTCTTTGATCCATCTGGAGTTGATTTTTGTGCATGGTGACAGGAGAGGGTCTAGTTTCATTTTCTTGCAAGTATTATCCAATTGTCCAGCACCATTTGTTAATGCCATTTAACATTGTTGGCATCTTTGTCAAATATGAAGTAACTATAGATAGATAGATAGATAGATAGATAGATAGATAGATAGATAGATAGATAGCTTAGGGCAGGGTCTTCAATTCTGTTCCATTGGTCTATGTGTCAAGTTTTGGAGCAGTACCATGCTGGGTTTTTTTTTTTGTGTGTGTGTGTTGTTGTTGTTGTTGTTGTTGTTGTATTGTTTGTTTTTTTTTACTATTGCTTTGTAGGATACCTTTAGGTCGGGTATGGTGATATCACCTGATGTGCTTCTTTTTTACTAAGGATGGCTTTGAATATCCTAGGCCTTTGGCCATTCCAAATAAATTTGGAGATTATTTTTTCTATGTCTTTAAAGAATGAAGCTGGTATTTTTATTGGTATTGCATTGAATGCATATAGCTTTTGTAACTATTACCATTTTCATGATATTAATTCTACCCATTCAGAAGCATGGGAGATCTTTCCATCTTTTCATGTCATCCTCAGTTTCCTTCTAAAGCATTTTTATGTTTTCATTATACAAGTATTTCACCTCCTTGGTTAGTGTAAGGTATTTGATTTTATTTGTGGCTATTGAAAATTGGACTGTTTTGCTGATTGCTTTTTCTGTATGCATGGCATTTGCATACAGGAAGGCTACTGATTTTTGTGTGTTAATTTTGTATGCTGCCACTTTATTGAAGATATTAATCAGCTTTAGTAGTTTGGTGGTACTGACCTTTGAGTCTGACATATATAGGATCATGTCATCTGTGAAAGGGATAGTTTCACTTCTTCCTTTCCAATTTGTATCCCTTTTATTTCTTTCTCCTGTCTTATTGCATTGGCTAGAACTTCAAGGACTATGTTGAAGAACAATGGTGAGAGCGGGCACCCCTGTCTTGCTCCTGAATTTAGTGGGAACTCCTTGAGTCTTTCTCCATTGAGTATTATTTGGGCTTTAGGAGTTTTGTATATGGCCTTAATTATGTTGAGGTATAGGCCCTCTATTCCAAGTCTTTCAAATGTTTTGATCATGACGTGGTGTTGGGTTTTGTCAAAGGCTTTCTTTGCATCAACTGAAATGATCATGTGTTTTTTGTGGTTCAGTTTTTTAATGTGGTGGATTATGTTGATTGACTTCCGTATGTTGAACCCACCCTGCATCCCTGGGATGAAGCCAACCTGGTCGAGATGGATAATACTTTTAATGTGTTGTTGAATTCGGTTTACAAGGATTTTATTCAGAATTTTTGCATCTAAGTTCATCAGGGATATAGGTCTATAGTTTTCCTTTCTGGATTTATCTTTGTCCAGTTTTGGTATTAGAGTGATGCAATCTTCATAGAAGGAGTTTGGAAGTATTCCCTGTTCTCCAATTACTCTAAAAAGTTTCAGAAAGAATGGTTTGAGGCCCATCTAACCCTACCAACCGACCGTAGGCCGATAGCTGAGATTCTGGCAAGAGAGGAGCCACCACAGTCATACCGTGGAGGATCCATATGGAACCCCGCAAAGAATGACGGGATGAACAAGGGGCCCACAGCCACAGCCATTAAATCAACACAGGATAAGCCAGTGAGACAGAAACCAATGATTTCGACACAAAGACCCCTAAGCTCACAACCTTAAAGCAGCCTTAATACTCATCCACCACAACTCAGGGAACTGAGCGGAAGAGGGGGCGGAAAGATTGTAAGAGCCGTGGTGGAGGAGATTATCCAGAGGCATGGCCATGAGAACCTGGCTGAATACTAGTCTATCCATGGTCCCCTGTCACAAGGACTGATCCAGACGACCCATGGAGGAGGTTATCCAGTGGAGGGGGGAGGGGAAGGCAGCAGGGAATTGGGGATAACAACTCATTGTTTGCCCACTAAATGTTGTAACTCATTATGGACAATAAAGTAAAAAAAAATTAAAAAAATAAAAAAAAGCAAAAAAAAAAAAAAAAGAATGGTTTGACTTCTGTGATGAAGGTTTGGTAGAATTCGGCTGAGACTCCATCAGGACCTGGACTTTTCCTTCTGGGGAGGTTTTTTATTAGATTTTCAATTTTGATCTATGTGATAAGTTTATTTAGGAGATTTATCTGCTCTGGGTTTAGTTTTGGTAGGTGGTAAGTGTCCAAGAATTCATCCATTTCTTCCAGATTTTGTGGAATAGAGGTTTTGGAAATATGTCCTGATGATTCTTCCAATTTCATTGGTGTCAATTGTGATCTCTCCCTTTTCATTTCTGATTTTGTTAATTTGGGACTTCTCTTTTTTCTGTTTTGTTAGATTGGCCAGGGGTTTGTCAATCTTGTTTAAGTTTTCAAAGAACCAGCTCTTTGTTTCATCAAATTTCTAATTTGTTTCCTTAGTTTCTAATTCATTCGTCTCTGCTCTGATCTTAATTATTTATTTTCATTGGTATAATTTCTGTTTTTTCTCTCATTGTTTATTTCCAACTTCAATGCATTGTGGTCCAATATGATGCAGGGTGTTACCTCAATCTTCTTGAATTTGTTGAAGCATGTTTTATGTCCTAATATGTGGTCTATTTTGGAGAAGATTCATTGAGCTGCTGAGAAGAATGTCTATTCTGTACAGTTGGGTGGAATGTTCTGTAACCATCTGTTAGGTTGATCTATGGTGTTGAGATATATTATTTCCCTGTTGACCATCTGTTTGGATAAAGATGGTAGTGGTGTATTAATGTCTCCAACTATGATGGCCTTGGAGTCTATTTTTGTTTTGTTTTTCATTAGTTTTTGCTTTTTGAACTGTGGTATACCTGTATTTAGTGTTATATATGTTTATAATGGTGATATTCTCTTATTGGATTATTCCTGTGATGAGTAAGAAATGTCCTTGATTGTCCTTTTGAATTGATTTTGGTTTGAAGTCTATTTGTCAGATATTAGAGTAGCAACCCCTGCTTGTGTTTTCATTTCCATTAGCTTGGAAGATCATTCTACATCCTTTCACTCTGAGGAGGTTCCTGTCTTTAGAGGTGAGGTGGGTTTCTTGGAGGCTGCAGATGGAAGGATCCATTTTTCTGATCCATTCTGCTAGCCTGTGTCTTTTTATGGGAGAATTAAGACCATTAATATTTAAAGTTATAACTGTGAGGCTTGACTCAATTCCTGCCATGGTGTAGCATTTATGGATTTGATGCCTCTCTTGTTATTTTTTCCCCTTTAGGCTTGATTATTGTGCCCAACCTCTAGTGGGCTCTTGGAGTTGGTTGCTTGGCTCTTCTGTGTGGAATATTTCATGGAGAATTCTCTGTAGGTTTCGTTTAGTGTCCATATAGTAGTAGAGCTGGCTTTTGTCTTGAAATATTTTCCTTTCTCCATCTATTATGAGGGATACTTTCACAGGGTACATTAGTTTGGGTTGAAAGCCAAGTGATTTAGGCTTTGAAGTATGCCATTGCAGACTTTCATGGTTTCTGTGGAGAAGTCTGGTGTAACTCTGGTGGGTATGCCTTTATATGTGATTTGTTGTTTTGCTCTTGCTGCTTTTAGAACCCTCTCCTTGCTTTCAATGTTTAGGGTTTTCACTACAATGCATCCATTAGAGCTTTTTGCATGGACTCCATCTCTTTGTTGAGCTGTATTTTCATTTCAAAGGTTGTCTTACTTAATGCTTCCTTGTACTCATTCTTGTATTTGATTATGTCTTTGTTAATTTAGCCAGCTGATTCTTGATCTCCTCTGATTGCTGGTTTGTCTTTAGCTTGTTGACTATTTTACCAAAGTCCATCTGTTTTCCTCCATTGTGTTAAGCCTGGTGGTGAAGCTTGCAAGCTGATTTTGCACATTTCCATGTACATTATCAAATTTTGCTTCCATTTCCATTAATAATCTGGATACAGACTCTATGCAGAGATGTCCTGAGCATGTTGTCATCTCCTCCTGGGCTTGCATCTGTGCTCTTTCTTTGATATTTTCATTACAGACTTCCAAAGTGGGGCTAGGTGAACTTGGTGCGGGGCACTCTGCCTGTGTGTTCTTTTTGCATTGTGACCTGCCCATGTTCAGATGAGAGGCTGGCTTTCCACGGGCCCTCAGCAGGAGTTCATGTCAAGTACTGGTGGGATTTTAGCATGTGCTTGGTTCCTCTGGTGCCTGGCAGTGGTGGGGGGGTGCTCAAACCTTCAGCAGCAGGAGCAGCTGGGGGATGGACCAGCCAGAAGTTGGGATCAGTTGGCAAAGTCATGGGACTCATGGGCCACAGCTCCCTACCCTGACCTCGCCTAGGGTCAGGGAGTCAGTGGGCAGGGTTTCTGAGCACAGGGGCCAGTGGGAGGCCAAGGTGCAGGTCCCCAACTTAGTTTCACCTAGGGTTAGGGGGTTAATGGGCAGAGTCCTGAGTGTGCAGGCTAGTCTGGAGCCAAGTGGGGGCTTGCTTACCTGGCCTGGGACCCAGGGTCAGTTGGCGGGAAGGTGGAATGCACGGGCAGGTGGGGAGCCAAGGCACAGCTCCCTCACCTGGCCTTGCCACCTAGAGTATATTTTTAAAAGATTGGCCAAGGAGGTCATAATTAAAAGGTTGATGAATGTCCTTTTGTGCCTAACAATATATATTGTTTACACTTTCCATGTTTTTACTAAAATTTTATCTTCTTTTAAAAAACATATTTACTCATTTGCAAGCAGATAGAGAGAGAGAGAGAGAGAGAAAAGAGAGAGGGGAGATATAGAAAGTGTAGACACATCAGGGCCTCTAGCCACTACAAATGAACTCCAGATGATGTGTTCACATTGTGCATCTGGCTTATGTGGGTACTGGGGAATCAAACCCAGGCCATCTGGCTTTGCAAGCAAGCACCTTTAACCAATAATCCATCTCTGTAGTCTAACTTTATCTTCTTAATAATGTATAATGTTACAATAAATCCATTTATCCAATTCCTTCTTTTTTATGCTAAAAATATGACTTGATTTTTTTTGTTTTTTGTTTTTTCGAAGTAGGGTCTCACTCTAGCCCAGGCTGACTTGGAATTGACTCTATTGATCTTAGCTCTTAACATATAAAATTTAGAACAATGAGAATATTTTTAACTATTTATGAATTAGTTGAAATAATAACTTTTAACATGTTGATTGATTAATGGGATTTAGTATCATATCTTCATTATACATACAGCACACATGCTCCTCTAGTATCCTTCTGGGTCCCCAATAATCTCAATATTTTTTTCTTTTTGTCTTTGTTATTGTTTCACTCTAACCCAGGTTGACCTGGAATTCACTATAGTCTCAGTCAAACTCAGAGCAATTCTCCTACCATAGCCTCCCAGTTTCTGGGATTAAAGGCATGTGCCACCACACCCGGCCCTCTTTTTTTTTTTTTTTTTTTTTTGGTTTTTTGAGGTAGGGTCTCACTCTAGCCCAGGCTGACCTGGACTTCACTATGTAGTCTCAGGGTGGCCTTGAACAATCCACACAGCAATCCTCTGCCTCTGCCTCCCGAGTGCTGGGATTAAAGGCGTGCGCCACCACACCCGGCTCCAGCCCTCTTTTAAAAAAAATATTTTTATTTATTTATTGAAGAGAAAGATGGGATAGGCATGCCAGGGACTCTTGTCACTGCAAAGGAATTCCAGACTCATGCTTTATGTTGTGCATCTGACTTTATGTGGATGCTGGGGAAATGGACCCAGGCTGCCATCTCCCCAACCCTCTTTCTTGATTAACATTTTCTGCTCAAATTTGTTATTATAAAAATAATACAGCAACTACTTTGTACAGGTGACATAGTTGTTCGTTATTTTTAAACGCATGCATGTTTCTGTTAGAAGTGAGCTACTGGGCCGCAGAGGTGGCTTAGCTGTTAATGGTGCTTGCTTGCAAAGTCTGATGGCCTGGGTTCAAATCCCCAGTACCTATGTAAAGCCAGATGCACAAAGTGGTATGCATGTGTCTAGAGTTCTTTTGCAGCAACAAGAGGCTGGCATGCTCATTCTCTCTCTCTCTCTCTCTCTCTCTCTCTCTCTCTCTCTCTCTCTAATAAATATGTATATATTTTAAAAAAGCAATTAGCTGCTATAAAATTGCTTAGTCCTTACCTTACTTCTGTTTTTCATCTTCTGAAGGCTATCCTGAAGATTTTCCCTTAGTTACATTCTAGGTGGAAAATTGCCCCCTGATGTACTCTGAGACTCAAGACTCTTTAGTACATTATTGCCAAAAAGTTTATAAATTCAGATTATAAGAAATGACACATGTGAATTCATATATTTACATTTGTAAACATTTTTTAAAACCTTGTATTTATTATTATTTATTTGCAAGCAGAGAAATACAAAGAGGAAGAAAGAAAAAAGAGAGAGAGAGAGAGAAAGAGCAAGCATGGTCACTCCAGGGCCTCCAGCCACTGCAACAAAGTCCAGGTGCATGAGCTGCTTTGTGCATCTGGCTTCACATGGGTACTGGAGAATCAAACCTGGGTCGTTAGATTTTGCAGGCAAGTGCCTTAACCACTGAGCAATCTCCCCAGCCCAAAACATTTTTATTTTTTATACATTATGAGATACAGAGCTCCATTTTCTTATCCTATGCATATATGCATATATAGCCCATATGTATGTAATTAGGATGCTATACATATGTATGTACAGCACATGCATGAGCTTTGAAGCTAGAAAGTAATCCAAGACAAAGTCTGCTTCTAGGTTTGCTGCCCCTCAGTGCCAGCATTCTTGTTCCTATATTACCTGCTCTAGTAGATAATTGAACTTGGTGGAGCCTCAAAGAGCATCTAGAAAAGACTTTGTAAATACACCAAAATCACACCAGTCACACTGAAAGGGTAGAGAGAGATTAAGGAAATGAGGAATCAGAGGGTTTTTTTTTTTGCATTTCTGTATTTCTTAGCTTATTTAAATAATAAGAATGGATTTATGTTGTACTTATCAGATTTAAAAAATTAATGAAAAAGCCAGGCATGGTGGTGCATGCCTTTAATCCCAGCACTTGGGAGGCAGAGGTAAGAGGGTCTCCATGAGTTCAAGGCTACACTGAGAGTACATAGTGAATTGTAGGTCAGCTTGGGCTAGAGTGAAACCCTACCTCGAAAAAAAATATTAATGAAAAATAATCTTAAAGCATATGACCATAGGACCCAGTAAATCATCCTTAGGTGTTTACCTAGGGAAAATGAAAAGCTAGGCCTGCCAAAGATCCATGCACAAATAGTCATTGTGGCTTTACTCACAATCACTCAAATTGTGAAGCAATCCATATGTCCACCCACAGGTGAGTGGTACACTTGTACCATGAAACCTAACTCAACAGTAAGAAGTAATAAGCTGCTAATATGTACAAGAACATGGGTGAGTCACAGTAGCACTGCATTGAGTGAAAGAAGCCTGACATGAAAGATTCATGTGTTACTTGATTCTAGTTCTATGATATGTAAAAGGGTGATGGGAAGAAGTCAGATGGTAGCTTCTGGAAGTAATGGGAGAGTGCTGAATATGCAATGTCAGAGATCTCCTTGGATGATGAAGATATTCTCTATACTGGTGATTATATGGATATATATATATATCTGTGGGAAAAAAAAAAACTCTTGTTTCCTGGCTCTCCTGTTTCAGGTGCCTGCAAATCTTCTCTTTTTCTTCCTCTCCCCCCACGAACACATCCCCTCTTTCCTCCCTTTCTCCTCCCTCTTCCTCGGCCTCCCTACTCTGATCAGCTTGGCTGTCTCACACCAGCTGCAAACCATCTTGTTCTTCTTTCTCCGGGTTTTATTTTACTGTCTTAATCTTAACCCACTTTCACCACTACGTTCCCAATGCAAGGACGAAAGCCTAACTCTCTAGGTCCCTTCCTAGCCACCTAACGAGTTTCTTCCTCCTACTCTGTGTTGATATCAGCCAGTTATTGGTTACCAGGAGCTAGTTTCCACTTAAAGAAGCCAAGTCTCTTTGGAAAAGTGGCTGATTACAGTGTGGGTCAGGGAAGGTATAACTTCATCTGCTAGGGAGCAACTCAGTTGCTAAAAGACAGATCAGCTGGAAGGGGCTCCTGCCGAACAAATTTGGAACAAAGTGAGAATTTTCGGTACCCCTACAAGACCTGCACTGTCCTGAGCCCCTGAACTGTCACACAGAGGTTAGAGGGGGTGAAAGGAAGGAGTCCTAGGAAAGAGCAGGGTCCTTAATGGAATTGGGATGGGGCGGGGGGGGGGTTCAAAGAGGCTAATGGGATGGGAATAAGATTACATTACAGTATGTTCAGGTAACGTTTTCAATATCAATGTACAAAAGGGGGGCTGGAGTTAAGTGTGCTTACATGCAAACATGAGGGCCCGAGCTGAGGTCTGAGACTGCCCAAGTTCAAATCTCCAGATACCAAATATAATAGCTGGGCATGTCCAGAGGAGTCAGTTAAAAAAAAAAAGGTGGAGGCTCAGAACAAGGTCAGGCAGAAGAGTGGTGGGTTCTGAGGCACCGCTTTGGCCACTGCAGGCGAGCATGTGGACACCCAGGGCCACACACATGTGCACACACCATACACACACCACATAATCACATACACACACACACACCACACACACACCACATAACCGCATACACTCATACACACACCACACACATGCACACACAACATACACACCCACCACACCACACACAAACACACGCAAAAAATGAACAAAAAAGGAAATGATCATAAATAATCCGAATTCATAAGCTACTGGAGAAAATTGAAGTGGCTGGGATGTAGCTCAGTGTAGAGCACGTTTCTAGCATGTGAATGGCCTTAAATTTGATTATCAGCACCAATGATAGCCTGTAATCCCGACACTCCGGAGGCTGAGGCAATAGTATCCTGAGTTCAAGGCCAGCCTGGGCTACACAACAGGACCCTGCCTGGAAATTTCAAGAAGGAAGGAAGGAAGGGAGGGAGGCAAATAAAACTAAACAGTAAGAATGAGGAAAAAGAAGGGTCTTTTTCTTAATCATTGGAATGCTGGCTAGTACGGCAGGCACTTGATAGGGTTAGAAAAAGGCTTTGTTTGCCATCACCGTGTACAGGCAAGAGTAATTAATGGATTCTAAAACATGTGATGATGTGGATGATTTATTTATTCCTTTTTTGAGGCAGGGTCTCACTCTAGCCCAGGCTGACTTGGCCTCCAACACTAGGCAACCTTCCTCTCTCAGCCTCTGAGGGCTGGGACTGAAAGTGTGTGCCACCACACCCTGTGTATAAGTTTTTGAGGAAGAAGTTATTTTTCCATCCTCAGTTCATAGCCTCAGATTACTTGTGAATTGTAAGGAGGGAAGCCTGCCAGCCCAGGTTCAGTCCCCAGAGCCTACATAAAGCCAGACACAAAAAGTGGCACATGCGCCTGGTATTTGTTTGCAGCAGCAAGAGATCCTGGTGCATGCATGTGCATAGGTACACACACATTACAACAAATAAATGTTTATAGAAACCTAACCTTGAAGAATTAACCCGGCATTCCAAATTGTGGTATGTTTTATAAAATTGACCTGATAGCCTTTCTTCTTCCAGAAACAAGACTATATTTTAGAATAATTGAGATTATACAGAATTGATCATTAAAATAGCATGTGGATAATGGGATCCGGTCTCAAACCAAGACAAACAACCCATACCTGATATTTTTCTTTCTTTTTTAAACTTTGTTTTTATTTGCATATGGTATTGTGTGCATGGGCATGCCAGGGTCTCTTGCCACTCAAAATGAACACATGAGGGGCTGGGGCATTGAATCTGGGCCGGGAGGATTTGTAAACAAGCATCTTTAACCACTGAGCAATCTCCCAAGCCTTCTTTTTGAGGCAGGACCTCACTATGAAGCCCAGGAAGTCTTCTAACTCACAATCCTCTTTCCTTTCATGTACTGGGACTTATGGGCAGGAGCCATCATGCCGTGCTAATAGCGTGTGATTTGTGTGGGTCCTGAGAACAACAACAACAAAAAAGCAAAAGCAAAAGAAAACAAAAGTTCCAGAGGGTAATACTGAGAAGAAAATTGGAGAAATTTGATTCACTTTTATATTAGCTGATTACATAATAAATGTTAAATAGAGTTTAACAATTCGGTTTTATAAAAGAGTGTCCCTGGGGCTGGAGAGATGGCTCAGCGGTTAAGGCACTTGCCTCCAGTGCCTAAGACCCCGGGTTCAATTCCCCAGGACCCACATAAGCCAGACCCACATGGTGGTGGCCCTGGTGTGTTCTCTCTCTCTCTCTCTCTCTCTCTCTCTCTCTCTCTCTCTCT
>PVHP010051598.1:0-11346 GCA_004024765.1 Zapus hudsonius | reverse complement strand
TGTGTGTGTGTGTGTGTGTGTGTGTGTGCAGGTATGCCAGGGCCTCTTGCTTCCTCAAATGAAATCCAGATGAATATGCCACTTTGTGCATCTGGTTTTACATGGGTACTGGAGAATTGAAACCAGGTGGACAAGCTTTGCAAACGAGTGCCTTTGACTGCCGAGCTATCTCTCCAGCCCTATCATTATTTATTATTTTGTCCAAGTTGCTCTAGTTCAGCATAGACGTTGGGCTCATGCTGTGGCTTGCAGCAGGAGGCAAGCAGGATCTGCATGGGGAGGGAGCTTGGAAGGAGGCAGGCCGTCCTGAGGAGGAGTCGAGGGCTCTCAAGGGTAGCCAAGGCACATGTGCTCTCTCCCTGGCCCAGTGTGGTCTTCAGTCCCTGTCTCTTCTCCAGGGGAGCCCTGAGCATCCAGGCTGGTGCTGCTGGTAGGTGAGGCTGTGCTGTGGGTGTTTGTGTAGGTAGGGGGTTGATACAGGCAAGGTCTTGGACTCGTCCCTGATGTAACTTTTCATGTCCTGGGACTTGCCACTGTCTCTCAGTAGTGACACTTGGTGGCCAGGACCTGTGTGAGGAGCACAGTCCCACCTAATCCTTGAAGTCGCCTCCCCCATCTTCAGTGGCTTCTGCACCCGCACCTGCCTTCTGGATACAGCATTGTTGGCCATTGCCTTACTGCCCAGGGTTCCTTACTGAGCCTTGACACGCAGAGGGGCCTAGGGTTGTGTGGACTACCATCTTTGCTCAAGAATGAAGAAGCACCTGATGTTACCAGAAAGGACTCTTGGTGCTGGAGATCCAGCCTCCCACATTCCTCCCGGATGGATCAGCACTCCCCAGGCAGGGACACACAGTGGAAGCATCTGAAGCCTGTGGAGCAGCCTGGCCCCAGTCCAGATGGCCTGGCGCTGAGAGCCCTGTGTCTTCCCATAAATAAACCAGACATGCATCTCCATCGGATGGCGTGGCCTGGTTTTTGGTTTGGGAAATCTGGACAAGAGAAGGGGCATCAGACAGCCTCAGGCCCTGGCAAGGGAGTGCCAGCCTAGGAGTGTCAGCTGGGCGGGCAGGCAGAGGACATCCTCGGTCAGTCTGCCCTGGATGCCATAGTGGGCTTCTGAGATTGGAGCAGGAAGAGAAGCTGGATTTGAGAGAAACCAAAGTCAGGAAAGGAACCAGACTCTCGTGTGTGTGAGGACTGAGATGCCTAGAGGGGGACCCAGAAAGGTGTCCATAATGACAGGTGAACTCAAGGTCCTTTGAGCAAACTTCCAGACCTGAGCTCCCAATTCATTAGACAGAAGTCATGCCCCCTCTGAGTCTTGCCATCACCCTGTGAAATACTTCATCCCACATTTGGGGACACTGAGGTTTAGTGACTGCGTACTGCATAGTAGGATAGGGGAATATGTCCCTGTTTGCACCTTCACATTAGGGTTTATGTGCCTACTCTTGCCTTTGAGGGGCACATCCGCTGGACAGCATCTCACCCACGCTACTGTGGGCACCGGTCGGCATACTCTCTTCCTGCTGTGATCCACTACCACAACCTGCTCCTGTCCCCTCCAGATGTACGTTAAGGAAATGCCAGTTCGAAGTGAGCCTCGGCCTCCCCTCAAAAATGGAGGGGGCCAGCCTGCTGCTGACTCCAAGCATGGGCTCTGGAGCGAGGCTCCTGAGGGTTCCTAGCCTGGAAGTGGCAGGCACTGGCACCTGCTCGCTGCCCATTGGCCTGCATCTATCACTCTGTGCCATGTGGGTGGGTCTCCTGTCGCCGGCTCCGGCCATGCTCACACTTCACTAGGATTGCAGCTTTTCTGTTTGTCTGATTTCTGGCCCACCGCAGAGTGATTGGGACAATGATGGAGTTCTACCCCAACTCTCCACTTGAGAATGTCATCATACTTGGAGAGAAGAAAGAGGCTATTAAGTGAAAATGAGGCCACTAATCCAGTGTGACTGGGACCTGATGAGAAGGGATTAAGACAAACCCACACGGGGAAGACCACGTGTGCGCACCCGGAGAAGACGGCCAAGTAGAAGCCAAGCAGAGAGGCCTCAGAAAGATCTGTGGACACCTTGGGCTTGGACTTCAGCCTCCAGGGCTGTGAGAGAATGAACTGGCTTGAGACACCCAGTTTGTGGCACTCTGGTATGGCAGCCCCAGCACACCGGGCAGAGGCACCTGCAGAGGTCTGGATCCTGTGGAGGATATGCTGAGGGCTTCCTCCTAGAGCATTTAATCTGGCTGCAGTGGGTAAGTCTTTAGTGAGTTCCAACAAGATGGTGCTAGGGCTCAGGAGACGGCTCTGCTGATAAACTGTTTGCCAGGCAATCATGAGCACCTGAGTTCAAATCGCCAGGACCACATGCAAACCAGATGTGTGTTGGGAAGGCAGAGAATGGAGTATCCTGGGGTTTGCTGGCCAGCTTAGTCTAGCTGAACTAGTGAGCTCCAGGTTCAGTGAGAGACCCTGTCTCAAAAAATAAGGTGGAGAGTGTTGAGGAAAGCACTTGATATTGGCCTCTGGCCTTCCCTATCCCTCCCCAAATAACATACGTCTAGGTAAAGCTGTGTTGGCACTCCTAGACACGGCCCCTGCGAGCCCAGCCTACGGACCAGGCTCTAGGTTCTGTCTGGACTAGAGCTGTTGATCTTAGGACATGCTGGCTTCCAGGAGCTGTGAGAGGAGGAGGGGAAGTGTGTGCCAGCCTCTGTGGAGGCTGGAGGCCTTGGCCAGGGTGCTCGGTTGAAGCCAGCATTGTATGCTCAGGGGGGCAGATGCCAGCCCAGCAAAGAGTCCATAGAAGAAGACATTGGAACCTCATTCTGTGGCTCTTTCACCTCGCGTCTCAAGGCCACTGTCTGATGTGGTCCAGCTGGTAAGATATGGTAGTTCAGGAAGAAAAATTGTGCTTTTTGATAGCTTGGCAAATGCTCCTGCAGCAAGAGTCGTTTTTCTTCTTTAGTGGAGAGCACCCTGTTATTTATGTGAATGTTAATCTGCGACTGGGGACATTCCCCGACGTGGTCCTCATGCTGAGGACCTGGGAAATGTCAGCTAGAACATCTGGCAGGGACAAGTGTCAGAGCTTGTGATGGATGAGCAGGCCTGCTGTGGTCCCAGGGTCTGAGCCTGACCCACTGACCTCGGTGCCCCAGCCAGGGACTGAAGGCAGCTCCATTTTCTAGAGCAATCCTGCTTGGGGGTGCTTAGGGCTGGGGGCTGGGGGAGGAGAGGGCAGGGCACTCTGTATCCTCATAGGCTGAACAGCCAAGGTCCCAGGGGAACCTGGTCAGGCCCTTCTCTGGCTCCCATGAGGCACTTTTGTTGGCTTCTTGTTTACCCTGCCTTTCTATCTTTATTTTCTCTCTCTTCCCATTTCTGCCACCTCTTTTCTCTATTCTTTCTTCAAACAAACTGTCTGTTTGATATATGTCTCTTGTAAAAATTTCAGAAAATAGACTAAACCATAACATTAACTCTTTATTACCTGTGTCCAATCAGCACTCATTTTGCCATCCTGATACTATTATGATAATACACGATTTTACTAGGCATCTTCTGAGTGCACCCCACACGGCACCCTGTCTCACCCTCATATCGGATGTAAATCCTACTGTGAACCTTATTTTATTCTCAAAACAGTGGTGCTTGGAGAAGCCCTACTGTCAGCCAGTGCTGGTCAACTTGAGTTGAAACTGGAGGAATAAGGAGGCCCGGGTAGATGGAATCTTACCCCTCGGGTTCTCTGTGGAACTGGACCTATTTCTTAGACACCAGTGGGTTATGGACACATTTGTACCTCGTGTGGTAGGACATCTGTAAAGCCCTATTGGCTTAATAAATTCATTAAAGTTTTGTAAGGTGTATTGTGATAGTAGTATATATACTTGTATCTAAATGGTTTAAAAATATATTTCTATCATGTAACTTATGTGCACCGTTTTATGTATTTTCTTTTTGTCTGTCTTCCATTTTTACTCTATGACCTCCTTTCAGTCAATTTGGAAGGTCTGTTCGTTTTACTAGCTGTAGCTTTTGCGGCTTCAAATAGTTTTCTTATGCTTGCTTTCTTATTTCTTTATTTACTTATTTATGTTTTTTTTTTTTGAGGCAGGGTCTCATGTAATATAGACTGTCCTCAGACTCACTAGGTAGCTGCAGCTTGTCTTGAACTCCTTCCTAATCCTCCCACCTCTACCTTCCGAGTACTGGAGTTAGAGGCATCTTCTTTCTTTCTTTCTTTCTTTCTTTCTTTCTTTCTTTCTTTCTTTCTTTCTTTCTTTCTTTCTTTCTTTCTTTCTTTCTTTCTTTCTTTTCTTCCTTCCTTCCTTCCTTCCTTCCTTCCTCCCTCCCTCCCTCCCTCCCTTCCTCCCTCTCTCCCTCCTTCCTTCCTTCCTTGAGAAATATCTATTGAACTTATTGGTAGCTATTAATTCATCCATGGCAAATAGAAGCAATCAGACAACTACTTTCTGCCTTCCTCTACCTTTTCTTTAATTTTTTTGTAAGCTTTTTATACTGGCATTTTTCTCTCAACTAATTATACTAATTTTGAATTTTAATCCTAACACAGGGAAATGAATGAAGGGTTCAGTTCCCATACATTAAGCCTGTCACTTGCCCATCCATAGGAACTTGATTTTGAAATCCTGTCTAGGCTGCACGAAGTGGCGGCTGAGGAAAGATGGAGAAAGATGAAGGTGGAGGCCAGTGGGTGCTCTGGAGAGGAGCCTTTCAAAGCAGTGGGGAGTGAGTACAGTTGTTCTGGGCAACCTGCACACAAGGCGCTGACCTGCTCAAGATTGTGTGTCTGGAGAAGGCTCTCACCTCAAACCCTTGCTTTCCAATGCAGTCGTACTCTCTGGGACAGTGGCTTGTAAGGGTTGGCCTTGCAGGCGAACTAAGGTGTCCCAAACCTGACAAAAGAAAGCATCAAATCCCACTGTGAGCCTCCCCTCCCTATTTTCAAGGAGGACAGTCTGGCTCAGTGCACTCTTGCTGCCAGCCTCTATGCCATTGTGAAACTTCCCCTTAAGACTGTACGCCAAAATAAACCCTTTCCTCCCATGAGCTGCTTCTGGTCAAGTGTTTTGTTTCAGCAACAAGAAGGTAACTGCAACACCTACCAAATCCTACGTGGCTTCTTGGAAGACATTGTCAAGTGACTCAGAAAAACCAACACTAAACGATACTGAAAAAGAACAGTTGGAGAACTCTTACTTGCTGATTTTATAACTAACCACAGTGCTATGGTATTGAGATTGTGTGGCACTGGTAGAAAGATACAGATAATGGAATAGAACGGTGGGAAATAAATTCTTACATTTATTTTTGAAAAAGGAGCAAAGAAAATTCATTGGGAGAAAAGTTAATCTTTTCAACAAATGGTCTTGATACAAATGGATATTCATATGTAAAGTAATGAAGTGAAATCACTTCCTCACACCATACACACAATATAAGAGCCACATTTAAACCTTTTAAAAATGTTCCTTAGGTTAGGTAAAGTCTAAGACAAACATAAGTGACAAAAGGAAAATTCAGATAAACTAGGGTGTTGTGGTCAGCTTTCTAGTTGCTGGGCAGAAAAATCCCAAACAAAAGCAGCTTGTGGAGGAATGGGTTTATTTGGCTTACGGACTCGAGGGGAGACTCCATCCTGGCAGGGAAAACGATGGCATGAGCAGAGGGCTGGACATCACCTCTGCCACAGCACTGCAAACAGCCGCAGGAAGGTGTGCCAAACACTGGCAAGGGGAAGCTGGCTCATAACCCCATAAGCCTGCCCCCAACAACACAGCTCTAGTGAGGTTCTAATTCCCAAACTGCCATCAGCTGAGGATCGATCTATCAGAACACATTCATTTGTTTGTGGGGGACACCTGGATCAAACCATGACATAGGGCCTGGGGAGATGGCTCAGTAGGAAAAGTGCTTGTGTGCAAGGCAGCCAGGAGGTGCACTGTCTGCAGAAGCAGAGAGAGGAGGATCCTGGAACTTGATGCTCTCTGGTCCAGCCAAATCAGTGAGTCTTGGGCTCAGTGAGAGCCCCTGTCTCAAAATTGAAGGTGGAGAAAGATTGAGAAGGACACCCAGTGTTGACCTCTGGCCTAACACACACACACACACACACACACCACATACACAAGGGAAAATTTTAAAAAATAAGCTAGACCTCATAAATATCTTTCCAAACTTTAATGGATGCCATCAAGAAAGGAAAAAGACAACCCACAAAAAGTTTAAATTATATCTGAAATAAGGGACTTGTATCTAAAGAAAATCAAGCCTGGTGTGGTGGCATACATCTTTGATCCCAGCACTCAGGAGGCAGAGCTATCGCCCTGAGTTCAAGGCCAGCCTGGGACTATAAAGTGAATTCCAGGTTGGCCTGGCCTGGAGTTAGACTCTACCTCAAAAAGCCAAAAAAGTAAAGAAAAACAATTCCACTGAAAATTAGACAGAGCGAATAAACATTGGCCCAGATAACAGACACATCAGCATTGAACAGATGAAGAATATTCAGTGCTCTCCCCAGAGAATGCAAGAAAATTGTGAGATGGAGCACCGCAGGCTAGAATGGTTGTGCTCAAAAAGCCAAATTAATGTTCACGAGGATCAAGAGAAACAGGAAGGCCAGATGTGGCCAGTAGAATGTAGATCGGTGCAGCCACTGCGGGAAATAGTGACACAGCAATTCCACTCTGCAAGAAATGATGGCATCAGTCCATACAGAAATGTGTGCAGAAGTGAGCAGTCACCGGAATGTTCCTCATCTAGTAAATGGATGTACAGAGTGTGGCCTGTACACGTGGTGGAATATCATTTGGTGGGGCGGTTTGAATGTAAACTGTTTGTCACACGCTTGCGTGTTTGAGTATTTAATTCCATTGGTGGTGCTGTTCTGGAAGGTAAGTGGTGGAGTCTTGCTAGAGGAAGTGTGTCACTGCGGGTGAGCCTTGAGGTTTTATAGGCAAGCCCCCCCCTCTACTTCCTCTCTGCTGATGTGAACATGAGATGCTGCTTTGTGCTCTTGCCATGTTTTTCCTGCTGTAATGAGCTTCCCCTAGCAACTGTAAGCTGAAGTCAACCTTCTTTCCTTAAGCTGCTTGTAACAAGAAAGGAACTGAGACATTGGCCAACATTTGTCACTAGGAGGGACGGAAGTCCTGATTGCTCTGCATGAATGAATCTTGCAAACATACAGTGACTGAATCTTCGCAAACGCACGTTGTGTGATTCCAGTGATGGTTTATCTTGATTGGATTTAGAATGACCTCAAGGATAAATCTCTAAGCATGTCTTCGAGGGAGTTTCTAAATTAAGCTAATTGAGGTGGGAAGACAGCTTCTAGTAGCAGGTGGTAATACCCCTTGGCCTGGGCTCCAGAACTGAATAAAAGGGAGAAAGCGAGCTGATTAGCAGCGCCTAATGCTCTCTGGATGCAAAGTGACCAAGTGCCTCTTGCCGCTGCAAAAATTATTCCCTTTATACTTAGGTTTTAAACTTGCTCTTTCAGTCAAGAGGAGTCTCATTTGGTGCTGAGGAAGCACACCTTTATGACATGGGCAGACGTCTTTAAAAAAACAAGTAGAGATTGCAATTCAGACTCAGGTCTTAATCGTCAAGGATATCTGCCTTGAATTGAATAAAATTGGGTTTGGCAACAATGTGATGGTGTTAAAGAGAAGCTCACAGCCATCCGCCCCGCTTCTCTCTTCGTCCCTCTGGGAAGCCTGGATTCATGACTGAACTTGGCCTCTGTAAATGATGCATTCTGCCTTCCTTGTAGAATTTTCGGGAGTCTGAGTTTCCACCACACCTAATTCATGGCTCAAAGGGAGGACTCCGACCCGTGATCTCACGGGTGACACCAAGTCCCTTGGGAATGAAGGACATTGCACCACATTCAGGTTCAAACTCTGGTGTGGGAGGAGAGGACATATGGCAGTGCCTTTGAAGACTGCACCGGTTTTCAATTCAGTCTCTTCCTCGCCCTCTGTTTCTTGTCCACCATAAGGTGACAAAGTTCCTCTGTGACGTGCTCCCACCCCAGCACACCCTCTGAAACTGGGGCCAAAGTAAATTCTTCCTCTAAGTTGATCTCTTAGGTGCTCTCACTAACAGCCTGTGACTTGCTCTTTGAAGAAAGCCGGTTTTTCCTAAAGCTAGCAGGGTTTCCCCGCTCTTGCAGGCCCAGAGGGCTGAGACAGACAGCCTCTGAGTAGGCTTCGGGAGGTCCAGAAACAGCAATTTTACCAGGGTGTGTATTGGAGGATTCAAATGGCAAGTACAAGCAGTCGGGAGGGTGTGTGTGTGTGTGTGTGTGTGTGTGTGTGTGTGTGTGTGTGTTGTGTTTGGTGGATTTGGGGACAACAAGGAGATGGTGGTGATGCACACTGTCCTGTCTATTGAAACCAGGTTACTTCTGTGTTTGGATAAGCCTTTCTTTTTCTTTCTATTCTTCTTTTTATTTTTTGTATGTGTGTATGTGTGTGTGTGCCACGAGCGGGTGTATGTGTGTGGGTGGGTGCAGGTACATAGATGTGTGGAGTCCAGAGGGCAACATTGTGTGTCTTATTCAGTTTCTCTCACTTCATTCTTGAGACAGGATCTGAACCCAGACCTCACCAATTCGATTATCTAGCCAGATGGTCTAAGGGATTTCCTGGTTCTGCCTCCCCAGCTCTAAGATCACAGGTGCCTAGGGACTAGAGATCTGAACTCAGGTCCTCCTGTTATGTGGCCAGTACTTTACCCACTGAGCCAGTTCTGCATCCCCTCCTTTCTATTCCCCTTCCTCCCAGGGTGTGGTGTGTGCACGTGTGTGTTCAGATGCCCAAGTGGAGGCTGCGTCTTTCCTTGAGATGGTCTCACTGAGCCTGGTGCTTCCATTTTCATTTAGACTTGCTGACTAGTGAGCCCCACAGGCGTTCATGACTACATCCAGCTGTTTTACCTGGGAACTATAGGTTTGAACTTGGGTGACCTCAGGCCTCCTGAGGCCCTTGTGCTTGCACAGGAAGTACACTTGACCACTGAGCCATCTCTCCAGCCCTGCTTCTTTCTATTCCTATCACCACTGCAGCTGGGGCTTGCAGACACGATGAGGTTGAGCGACAGACCTGGTTCCGATACTGTGCACAGGCACCTGCTGGTAGGCTGCAGCCATTGGCATTTGAAGGAGGAGCCTGAGGGTGAACAGATGGCTTTACCAGTGGGAATGGGACGCAGACCTGGATTTTCTGTAACCCAACTTTGAATATCTGAGTTCTGAATGCTTCAAAACTCAAAGTAGCAGATGATAGCGGTACAACCTTTAGATTCGCATGAATTTTTAACTTTGAGTTTCCATTTCTGTGACTAGTTCACCATAAATCCAGTAGCAAAGGAGCTAGACACAGAAGCAAGAGAAGGGTAGGCATTTTATAATTGCTAGGATCAGAATGCTGGTGTCCAGCGTACTGCCAGCCTCTGGCTCCTCCAGTGACCCCCAAGCTCAGGGACAGACTCCTTCCTGGAAGCTTTCCTTCATCCAACATGGACAACTTGGGGTTTGTCAGATAGCCGCAGACTTGCAGTGAGAGCTGGGGCTCATGGTTGCAGCCCCTCTGCAAGACACCAGACAAAGGGTGGAACGCACGGACCACAATATGGGGAGACACATGGGCCACCAACAGATTACCAACTGAGTGCTGTCCAGGTTGGTGTGATTGAGAGATTTCTTTAACATTTATTGAGTCTGAACAGGGAGCTGGTTATTATCAATAAAAATTGCATGTAAAAACATATACACTCGCCACTAGCAGTAAGGTGGGAATCTGTAAAAACTTGCTCATATTTTGTGTTCTGTTTTCCTGTCAGGAAATTGTTCCTAGGATGCATACGAAAAAGTTTGCAATTCAGGTGTTTTGCTGATGCACCCTGTGTTCTGACTCCTTGTCTTTATATTTTTTGCATCAGTGGTCTTGGAGGGAGGTCAGCTGATGACCTCAGGGTGATTAGTGACTGGCTTCAGACTGATCATTCATTAGTTTGGGAGATGTTTATAGGTCTTGGGGGGGGGCTGACCTATGGGCTCAGGAATGGTCATCATTTCTAGAAATGGTCATCTATTGGTTTTCAGGATGGTCACCTCTGATCTTGGGTGGTCATTGCTGGTCAGGGGATGGCTATCCTTTGGCTTCAGATAGGGTCATGCATTGACATTTGAGTGGCCATCTCTTGGTCTTGGGGGTCCTCCTCCCTTGCTCTCAGGGCAATAACACATCCACTGCAGAGTGGTCCTCCACTGATCTTGACTCACTTTGGGAGTGATTAGCTACGAGCCTCAGGGTGTCCAACTGCTGGTCTACCAATGGTCAGTCACTCGTTCATGGGGTAGGTGACATCTAGGCCCATCAAAATGGCATATGTATGCATTGGACAATATCCAACAGAGATGGGTTCATGGGATACTTGCTGTCAAGGAATAGGCCAGACATCTTTATTTGAAAACACTGTCCCTTAGAGACCTTGGGTTAAGTAAGGAAACTTGAATTCAGCTGGTCTCACATCAAGATTATCTCTGGGTCCCTGGCACCCTTTCTGTCTGGTAGTATGACTTTAGGTAAGAAGTCAAAGCTTAGGGCTCTCCCATTCTTTGGCTGTAAATGGGTCTATTATCCTTCTCTTGAGAAGTTGCTACTCGAGCACACGTAGCCTGGGACACTCAGAATCAGGGCATACCGTACTCTCGTACCCTTCAAGTGGGTGCCTGTGAGGGTCCCCTGCCAGACAGCTTGATCTCTGGCCTCCTGACCATGGCAGAATCCAGTGGACACAGTATCTTGCATCAGCTCAGAGACTTTCCACCAGAAGGCTGAAGAAGAGAGCCTGAGTTTAGCAAAGAGACCCTAAACTGTCCCCTGAGGTCACCTAGCTAAGCAGGACTGTTCCTCATCAGGGGTGGTATGGCCTCACTGCCATGGTCGGTCCTGCCAGGACTGTCCCAGAGCCCAGAGCCAGCACTCTGGATAGCCCCCAGCCTGCTGCGCAAGAGTTCTTTCAGAAGAGAGGCCTGCCTTGGTTCTTCCCAAATTGCCCAATAGAGCCAACCTGGCCCAGGCGATGCCCCTTCCACAGGTTCCTGGGCTCTGATTCCTAGACTGTATCTCTGGCAGGCCCCTTCAGCTGCTTGGCTTCCGTTTCCTCATTTGGAAAGCATGCAGAGTAGAGGAAATCAAGTGATTTGAGGTACACCCACAATGTGTGCAACCATGCAAGGGGAGATGGCAGACCCACTTGCAGCCAAGAAATGGAGACTGAAGGAGCTTTGGTCGCCTACCTGAGGCCAC
>PVHP010051597.1:0-11399 GCA_004024765.1 Zapus hudsonius | reverse complement strand
TCTTGGGCCAGGAGAACCGGGCTGACTCCTAGGCTATCCATGGTCCCCTGCCACAAAGACTGATACAGACAGCCCATGGTGGAGGATATCCAGCTGACTGAGGATGGGGAAGGGGGCAATGAGGAATTGGGGATAACAACTCATTGTTGGCCCACTAAACAATGTAACTCATTATGGACAAAAAAAAAAGAGAATAGATGTCCCTGTAATGTATTATTAAACCTGGAAGCAGTCATCATGATTTGTGTTTGTTTAATGAGCACCTAACAAGACACTGGATAGAAAAAAAGGAGGAGCTCCTGGGAGGTAAATGGAGGCAACATTCTTCCCATCTCCTTAACCTGAGTCAGCACTCCTCAGGGGAGATCTTAGTCAGGTGATTCACAGGTTCTGATGCTCTAAATCTTATGGGCTGAGCTCATACTATGTAGTCTTATGTTTTGTGTGGCTTAAAATATCCTGAGCCAGAAAGAAGCACAACACTAATTCTATTCTTTTGACAAGAGAAACTTTCTCTTAAGGCATCTCAACAAAGCCCAGACACCTTTATCTCAATCTTTATCCAAATGGTATTTTAAATTTTAAGTAGTGGCAAAGCTGATCAAGAGGGAAGGATCCATCATCAGTGGCCGCCCAGCTCACTAAAGCTTATCTAAGCACTGAACCAGTGTAAACTGTGCATTTCAGCTGATCACGATGTTAGTTAATTATCACAGCTGTATTGTGGAAGGACAAGACATCATTAATGATAACAAATATGCACTTGCACAGGTATAGATGTATAATGGGAATGCTTACATATTTCTCTTAGTTTTTCTTTAAACTTAATACTTCTGAGAAAAAAATGGTGTTAGAAATCAATACCCAGAGACATTGCACTCAGTAACATCCTGCAAAGGGGGGTGGAATCGGGCTGACTCCTAGGCTATTCACAACCCCCTACCCCATGAACTGATCCAGACTGCCCACAGAGGAGGATATCCAACTGACTGGGGACAGGGAAGAGGAAATACTGGAACTGGAGACATTGACACATTATTCCCTTATTAAGTGTTTCTAATTATGGATAATAAATAAATAAATAAATAAATAATAAAACACAATGTTTCATTATCCTAATCATTAGATAGATAGATAGATAGATAGATAGATAGATAGATAGATAGATAGATAAATAGATAAATAGATAGATAGATGATAGATAGATACATACATACATAGATACATAGATACATACATACATAGATACATAGATATATAGGCCAGGTATTATATTTCTGATTTTAAAATATGTCATGAAGCAACAGTTAATAAAAATGGTATGGTAATGGGCTAAAGACAGACATATAGATCAGTATAATATGGAGCTATGAAGTATATCCATGTATATATATTGTCAATTTATTTTCCAAGAATTGCCAAAAGCATACAAGGGAAAGAGCTAGCCAGCAGGAGAAACTAGATATCCACATGGAATAATAAAATTGGATCCTCATCTTACACTATACACATACACACAAAATCAACTTGTATTAAATATATAAAGATAAAGCTTGAAGTGATAAATCTCCCAGAAGATAGCACAAAAGAAAATGTTCATCACATTGACAACAGCTGAATGTACATGAGACTAAAAAATAATTTTAAAAAGACAATAAAAGTGAAAACTGAAAAATGGATGGCATGGAGTTACTCTACTTCCCTTAAACCATGAGTTTGTAAACAGTTATCAGGTGCAAATTGTAGCTCAGAAACACCACAGGTTATACAGAAATAAAAATCACAATTCCTTGTGTTTTTGTAACTGCTTGCCTGCACTGCAGTTTTTCTCTCAAACTGTATACTAAAATTGTCCTTGGGCTTCCTTCAGACAACCTTTTCAAATTATTTTATTGGTGAGACTTAAGATCCTCAAAGGGGAACACTGCTTCTCTGGTAGCTAAATCGTCTGCTATTGACTGATATTAAGCATCATACTAATATAAAGCTCTTTGTAAGCCATCTCTGACCTAGATAATTTAATTATTCATAAACGTTATGTGGTTTAAAACTTTTCTGCAGTTTTTGGTCCCATTTTCAGTGATTCTATTTATTTCATATAAAATGCATTAATATTCATAGTTGCCTGGTTGTACAATTATTTTCTTTTAATTGATTGCTTCAATTCACAAGTCTTCTATCACTTATCATCTTTAATTTTAATACATTCACATAGAATATTTTAATATTATTCTACCCCTCACTTATAGCTCTTTCAATACTTACTAACATATTGTCATTAAAGCTTATCAAATCCTTATTAAATTTGTCCTAAATGACGATTTGCTCCTGAGAAATAAAATATTTAAAGATTATTTAAAATAACACTTAAATATTTATGAATGTTGATTTCCTGAATACTGGAACACTGGTTTTCTAATCATTCCCCAGTTATCATATTTTGTTCACTTTATAATATATGACTTTTATTTTCTCTTTTTTCTATGAAACATAAATTTATATAAATGCATTTTTAAGAAATACAAAATCTAGGGACGATTTTTGAAAAGTTCATTTAAGACATCGCACAACACTTCATTTCATAAATGTTATATATATTTCTACTTGATATGATACTGATCCTCTAAATTTTCACCCCTTAACCCTCAACACTTTTTAATTTTCCTTGTCCATTTCACAAAAAGCCTCACCTGACCTCTGCATATTACTTCTGTCTTTGACTTAGATTCAACTTCATATCATGGTTGGTCCAGCTTTTATACACAAAGAAACCTATTATCTACACTCTCCTATTCCTCCTGCCTCTGACCCAGCTAGACACTTTTCCTATGTGATCATTAATGACAACTTACCTTTGGCATCGTGATAATATGATGTCAGGCTCCAGGTCCAATGGTTTGAGCATGGAGAAAGGTCCCATGTCCCACACTCTTGTTATTAGCTGGATAGATACTGAAGGAAGGACAGCTGGTAGCCTTCAGTGGTCTGGAAGTGAGACCATAATAGGAAGTACTGTCCCAGAGTGCAGGCTGAAACCCTTTGGTGCATTTTCCATAGGTGTATATGACTTCATATAAAAATACTAATTGTCATGGTTTGATCCAGGTGTCCCCCACAAACAAATGAATGTGTTCTGATAGATTGATCCTCAGCTGATGGCAGTTTGGGTTTTACAACCTTGCTGGAGCTGTGTTGTTGGGGGTGGGCTTATGGCGGTTATAAGCCAGCTTCCCCTTGCCAGTGTTTGGCACACCTTCCTGCCGCTGTTTGCAGTGCTGTGGTGGAGGTGATGTCCACCCTCTGCTCATGCCATCGTTTTTCCTGCCATGATGGAGTCTCCCCTTGAGTCCATAAGCCAAATAAACCCATTCCTCTACAAGCCACTTTTGTTTGGGTTCTTTCTGTGCAGCAACTAGAAAGCTGACTGCAACACTAATCACGGATTAAAATGTCACAGAATTCAAGAAAAAAACCCTATGATTTTAGGTGACAATCAAGGCCCTTCTGAGTTCAGACCTTGTATGACAGCAAGTACTGACCAAGACAATTTGAATCACAACAACTCAATTACGATGTCAAAGACTTTAAGCTTAAATATTTTAAAATCACTAAATCATTCAAACATACAATAAACCCCTTATTATTTGGATGGAGAAACTCCTGTTTCTCAGGAACGGAAAGGTTCATTACGATAAAAAAAAAAAATCAGGTCCGCTTAGGAGATAATATCATACCAGGTGAATAGGAATGTCACTTTCTTGTGAATGCTTCTACATAGAAAACTGAATTAGCTGGATTATTCTATTGTTGGAATTCCCCCTGAACTTGATGGAAGAGGTTACCCTAACTTTAATGTGGAATTACTCCTGGGCCACCTTAATGGACTTCAGGTCAGCTCTGTCTTTCCCTTGTTCTTGCTATAATGGTCATTCTATATTTAATAAAAAATTTCTTTAAAAAACCTACAGACCTACATAAAAGCACATCAAAGAGTTCCATACTATAACCATAACTTATATACTTCAAGCATCAAATAGGTTGAATTTTAGATCAAAAATGTTTTCTAGATATAACACATAACATATAATTGCAGGAACGTTTTTGATGATAGAAATTCTCAAACCCTTTCCAAACAGTGTCCAATCTCCTAAGAACTCAAAGAACCCTGATTGATTGCTGCTGTCATTATTAGCTGTTTTGATTCCTTCTAGATCTAAGATTCAATCCCAAATGTGCACACACTTCATACAGAGTGATAATATAGCACAATATCTCAGAATTATACCTCTCTGAACACTAAGTGGAGATAACTCAAGTTCAATGTCAAATAGATCATAGAAATCTTGAATTTTTAAAATAAAAATTGATACATATTAATAAACTGTCCTTAAGGAAAAGAAATCATTAGAAATTAATAAAGACTGTTTTAAATGGACAATCTGCTTAATCCTTTACATAAATCATACCATACAATCTTCAAATTTTCTGAGAGGGTATCACACTATTCTAGCTTTTTGATGGAATGTAATAGATCTAGATATCACATAGTTTTCACAAGAACTCATGCCCAGCCATTTCCATGTGAAACTAAAGAAAATGAAGGAAAGAAAGCAATCTTTTGGCACATCGTTTTATAGGGTTCACTTCATCATCCCAGAGAGGGCATGGTGGAGGCCGGAATATGAAGCAGGCCTCCTCACTGGGCGGGCAGTCTAACAAGAATAACGCTCTGGTAGGTAGAACCTTCAATACCCACCAGCAAGCACTGTAGAACTCTCTGGTCTCTCTCAGCTATGCCTCATTTTCCAAAACTTTAACAACCTCTCCAAACAGTTCCACAAGCTTACTACCAAGAGTTTTGCAAGCACATGGGAGAAATTACATCCCAGCTGTAAAGCTATAACCCTTAAAAACACAAAATACAAATATTTAAATTGAAAGCCAACTGTAACTTTGATATGTAACTATCATGCTCACCCTACTATCTATTGTTTTACTTTTTTTTTTCTCTCACATCAGAAATTGTGGACATAAAATAGCTCATTCTTACCCCATCATTTTCCTCTGTGACATATCACCACCCTCCTTCTGCTGCTTCTATGGGAAACAGGAGATCAGAAAACACATTTCAAGTTTTCAGACTTTTGACTCATTATCAACCAGAATTTTCAAATGATTAGTTAAGGAAAAATCTGACTGGTCTGTATTTGTGGGCACATTATTTTATTCCAATATTTTTAGCTATTAAGTCATTCTAAAATTATTTTTTCTTGCAATCTCAGTGAATTTGTTAGGCTTACAAATTCATTCTCCCAACAGAGCATCCAAATGGGACATTTTCTGAGGACTCTTGTAACTGCGCATTCATTGACATGAAGATCCTGACTATATACTTGTAATCTTCCTGAGGAAGGTAGATGTGGGGCAAGGACTACCCAGTAGCAGGTGAGAAGATCAGCCAGATGACTTTCTCATAGGATGACACTCAGAAAAATGCTACTATTAATGTGACACTCAAACTCAGAAAGTTTAAAGATGTATGAGGAAAAATACTCTCTTTTTAAGTTTATTAATCTAATTTTTTGAAGTCAACTTTATAAACACGCTACAGCTCTTTGATGTAACACTTTTATTTAGGCAGATGATGCCAATGAAATGGGCTTTAAAAAATCTGTAAGCAGATGGATTAAATATATTATTATCACCTGTGCTTATTATACTTTAATAAATAAATAATAATGTCATGGACTGGAAAAATGGCTCAGAGGTTCAGGTGCTTGCCTGCAAAAACTAAGGACCTGAGCTTGATTCTCCAGTACACATATAAAGCCAGATGCACAAAGTGGTTGTATGTGTCTGGAGTTTGTTTGCAGTGGCTGGAAGCCCTAGCATGCCCTCTCTCTATCTCTTCCTCTCTGTAATTTCTCTCTGCTTGCACATAAGTATATAAAAATATTTTTAAATCATGCCACAACTCATACTGAGAATATTTAAATAACCTAATAAATAGTTATATCAATGAATAAATGAGGAAAGATTTGTATCTTTATTGACTTGATGCATATATGCTATAATAAGAGGAATTTCTTTCCCTCCCCTTTGGGGGGATTGTTTTATAATTATGTATGCACCTTAACAGGTAAATTGCATTTCTATTGTTTTGATTTCATGTGTGCATTGTCTTGACTGGGTACTCAAGTGAGAGGAATTCAGTTGACATTTTGCTTAGGAATATGTTTATTTCTTCAGTATGTACTATGACGGTGTGCCATTAAATTAGTAAGGAGATTTTAATTATGTTCAGTGAAAAGTAATTGAGGTATGATAGGTTATTTTATGCTATAATGATGTTTTCCCTCTTATGAAATGTCAGGTAGACATTTTTATGCGAGCATTTGATCTTCCAATGCTCTTAATTATCCAGGCTAAATTTCACTTCAGTTTTTCCTGACTTTCTTAGAGCTTGTCATACAGATAACGAAGATTATAATTTCATTTGTGTTCAATAGTAAATCTTCCACTCTCTACTCTGAACATATTGACCTCAATTACTTTTTACAAATCAGATTAGCCTTGTGGGCTTCAATCCATTTCAGTCATTAAAACAAACAAAAACAAACAAACAAACAAAAATACTTGAAACATATATGCTAAGCGGTTGTCTTCCAAGTGGCAATTATTAGCAGGGCTAGTTATTGTGAGGAGCAAATTCATGTTATTCTAGTGAAAATTAATGCAGGGATGAGAGGATTCAGCTCACACACCTTAATCAAGGACTTGACAAAGGAAAATGTTCTCTGTTCTCTACCTGAGGCACACTTTCTCCTAGGCAGTCATCAGTGTTAAAGTAAAGCAGAGTTCATCTTTGCCCCAATCTCCATCTGTATACCTGATAGCATTCCATTCTTTAAACTATATCTCATAGTAATTCAAAATGTGTTCACCAGTCGACCACAATATAGCAAAAATGGTGTAAATGTATTTTTCTGTGTTCTTTAAGAAGTCCAAGACTATTTCCAGTTGAGGTTCAATGAGTCATTCTCATGCATAAAATCGAATAACACTTTGCAAAATGAGTAAATAAATTATAATTCTGGGTGGCATAGAATGTTGCTTAAATAATATTAGAATATCTAATATTCTTTACTGTGGGAGGGGGTTCAGTGGTGTGTATGTGCACTTATATGGGAAGATAGTATTTCCCTGTGACAGAATCTCACCGAATCCAGAGTTTCTCATTTTTCAACTAGACTGGCTGACCAGTGAGCCACAAGTATTTTCCTGTTTCCAATCCGCTCAGCACTGAGATTACAGGCATGTGAACCTATGCTGACTTTTTATGTAGTTGTTAAGGATCCACCTCAGGTTTATTCACTAGCTGAGGCATCTCCTCAAAACCTGACCTTCACCTTCTTATTCAATAAAGTCACCCATACACTTTAAAATAAATATGAAACATACACACAGTGCACTTTTATTTTTTTCTACTTATTCATAAACTCAGATATCTTTGTTGTTTGTGGAATCAGAATTTGCTCGCTAACTGAATTACCTCTTGATGGTCAATGTACCCAGATTTTTTTAAAAAAAATGGATTAGCCATTATTTGCAAATTACTAAGTCTGAAATAACAAGAGACAATCACGAAAGTCTTAGGTATTTTATTGATGGCATAGATAAATAGCAGAAGTCTCGTAATCTTTTGTTTCGACAAAAATCTAAAACTTATTACTAAGCCTTTGAGAGAGAAACTGCTTTAATATGTTTCATTGGATTTTCTCCTGTAATTGTACAGATGCACGTTGAGAAAACAGGACCTTCCTGCACAATATAGTGGTGGCAACTCCCTAAATTCTCTGTCTTATTATTCTTTTTTCCAAAGCCATATGCCTGTCATGTCTGATTTTCTGTGACCTTACAATAAAGTCCTTGGATTAATGGCTCCATCTGTTTGTAAACTGATTCAGTGCCTGTTCTATCTGACTAAATCCAGACAAACTTGAGCCTCATAGGAGACCATGGCCTCTATGGCTTGATTCATTGTTCTTCTACAATATGTCTTGATATATAGCTATGTTGAGCAAGAGCACCTGCTGAAATGCACTTATCAGTATGGCCACACTGAAGCTCCTTTTAACTGCTTCAACTGTACCACTATTGAAATCATGTCTGCAAAAGCTCTTCTCAGAGAACAGATACAAAATGTACAACTCTAATACACAACACCCAAATTCATGGTCTGTTAATCTGTGACACTAATATCTAGTGTTCTACTTATGAAACTTCCTCAGTGTCCTTCTTTTTGCTGAAACATCCTGAAATGTGCTATTTTTGTCTTAACCCATCAATTCAATGTCTATTCTGTGTAATCTCCTGTCTGCACATGTAGAAATAAAGGCCAGCAAGGCTCATTTAAGACTGGGCAGTGAGTTCCTTAGAGTAAAGTTGAAAGTTTGAACAGACTTGAAGCAGGCTGTGCAGATAAGCTCATGACTTTAACAGTAGGAGATGCCACTTAACATTCAAATCACAAAGCCTCTTCTTATGGAATTATCACCACAAATTTTGATTATACTTTTGCTTTCCAAATAATATGCCCAGAAGGAAAGCAAGCTGACTTTAGAATATGCCTGTTTGATTTGGAAGCTTTTTTCCCTCTCAGAATAATGAGCACACCCTCATATTATAATTAACTTTTCAGACAGCAGTTTCTCTGAGTCAAGTATTTTGGGGCCATTTGACAGTTGTATTTCTCATTATGAATTAATAAGTTGGCATTATCGTTTTTTCACTGTCTTACAGACAGGGCTGCTTCAGAGAAGAAGTCAGGAGTAAGTGGGCAGAAGTTGGCTGTTGAGATACGAAAAATTAAGAGCAGTTCCAGCTTGAACCAGTTCAAGGAAAGATTTTGAACAAAAAAAAGGATGAATCTTTCATACTTTCATACCCGACATTTCTGAGGATGGAATAGGGCAGAGACCTGCTTCCCAAACCCACATCTGCAGCAGCTTTGAGACAGATGAGCCAGCTTCCTAGTAAAGTTGCTTATCCACTAGGGAAAAAGAATGGATGATATAAGGAAATTTAAGAGATTAAGGGGATATTTTGGTGAAGGCATCCAAGTTCAGTGGGGCCACAGGAAAGTAGTTTGGGTGTTGAGGATGTGGAGTTAGGGGCTGAGCTCACTGGGGTGCTGGGAAAATCAAGAAAGATTTAGGAGGCTGACCTCAGGTTTAAGATGACAGGTCATTTGCAATCATGATTACCATCTGCGCCACACCAATGAGTTAGATACTAGCAGTCAGGCAACAGTGGTCAGTCCTTCCTGAGCGGTCACACATGGAACTCAAAGATAATAGGCAGATAATCCCTACCTATGTCAATTCAAATAGATTGACTCAAGCAGAATATTGCTGCGGAGTATCTTTGTCCATCTTAGCTCTCTACTCTGCTGGTTTTATGCAACTATTTTCCATTTATATTAACACAAACACACATATACACAAATACACACATCTTATCTACCAGTTCCTCTTAGAAGGTTATTTCCAAGACAACCTGAACATGTCTTTTCTTTTCCCTCTGATGTTAATTTGTGTAATACTCATCATTTATGAATTCCAAAAAACTCTTGGCTCCCAAAGAAAACTGGTGAGGTCCTCAATGAGATTCAAAGACAACAAAAACAAAAATGTGCATAATATGACATCTATTTAATAATAAGAATATATCAATATTGGGCTGGAGAGATGGCTCAGCGGGTAAGGCACTTGCCTCCAATGCCTAAGGCCCGGGGTTCAGTTCCCCAGGACACACATATGCCAGACCCACAGGTGGTGGCCCTGGTGCTCTCTCTCTCTCTCCCTCTCTCTTTCTCTCTCTCTCTATTTCTGTGCTTGAAAATTAATAAATAAAATATTTTTAAAAAAAAGAATATATCAATATTACGTCTCTAATAATGGGTAACCTACAAATGTGAGACATCCTGAACAGGGGAAACTGTATGAGACTTTCCTGTATACTGTCGACAACTTTTCTACAAATATGAAGGTATCTATTTTAGCCAGCATTCTAGTTGCAGCACAGAAAGAACCCAAACAATAGTGGCTTGTGGAGGAATGGGTTTATTTGGCTTATTGACTCGAGGGGAGACTCCATTCTGGCAGGGAAAACGATGTCATGAGCAGAGAGTGGACATCACCTCCGCCACAGCACTGCAAACAGCAACAGGAAGGTGTGTCAAACTCTGGCAAGCGGAACCTGGTTCATAACCCCATAAGCCCGCCCCCAACAACACAGCTCCAGTGAGGTTGTAAAACCCACACTGGCATCAGCTGAGGATCCATCATTCATAATGGACAGTATCATAGAGTAAATGTTTATCAGAAATTTTCCATAGGAAAGACACTATGCAATGTAGAAATGGATATAAGAACACTGAAACAGGCCTATTATGAAATCAAGTAGGTATTAAAAATATACCACAACTTCAATCAGAAAAAATACAGCAAAACTACCTACATTTATGGAAAGTATTTATGTTTACCAAAGGAGAAGGGAAGAAAATGCATAAATTATAATGATGAAGATAATGAGTTATGCAGAACATTTTTGGAAAGAGAAACTTCAATTTTTTTTCCACAAGATTGAACAAGTAAATTACACTTTCCTATTTTAATGTAATTGTCAGTGAAACACTACCAATAATGGCTGGGTTGATTTCATAGCAGTTTCAGGTAAAATATCAAAAGTATATGCTTACTGAAATATGCATTATCAGCAATTAGAAAATTCATGTCTTGTATTTATACTACAGTACTCAATAATTAATTAATGTTTATCTTCTAAAATGTTTTGCTGCTATTTTAAAATTTGGAATTAAAAATCTTTGTGTTAATAAAAGTAACTGATGACTGTTCTACAAATTACATATTTGTGATTCAAAGGTTGAAGAAACATTTTTTCTAACACTTTGTTTATAATACATTTCTTATGATAAACATATATGAAATATTAAGATGATATGTTAGCAGAGTTCTCCAGAGTCACAGATTGAAGAGGATATTACTAATACACACATTTAATCACATAATACTATACAGAGGTCCTGTAATTATATATCACTTCTGAAAGGAATTTTCCCATGTAATGACAGAGGTTTGCAGGCTGAGAAGTCCCACAATCTGCAGTTCAGAATTAAGTTCTGGAAACCAGGGAGAGTTAGATACAAGCCAGAGGCAGGGAAGATCTGTGTCCCAGTTTAAGGAGTCAGGTAGATGGGACCATGTCTCCCTTCCCTTCTTTCTTCTGCTTAAGCTCTCCATGGCTTATATGATGTATCTCTACAATCACAATGGGTATGGGATCTGTCTTACTGAGTACATGAGTGATAACTCCAG
>PVHP010051596.1:0-11398 GCA_004024765.1 Zapus hudsonius | reverse complement strand
TTGATCTGATTGGGTGTATAAGGGGTGATAATTTTGTCAGGGTCTTTGCCAAACATCTTTCTACTGTACTCTCTAACTAATTGAATAAGCTTTCCTACCTGATGGGTGTAGGGGGAAAGAACTTAAGGGGGGGTGGCCGTGAGATGGATCCAATAAAGGGGGCCGTCCTGCCACATAACTCCTGTGGGGGAGTATGAGGTAGGGCAAATAAGGAATGAAAAAGGCTTTTGGTAGTCCAGATATGAAATGTGTTGAGCTGCTATAGCTTGCTCGACCAGGGAAAGTGCCTGTTGGGCCTCCGCTGTCAGGGTTCTGGGAGATGTAGGGTTAGAGTCTCCCTTCAATATTTCAAAAAGAGGCTTAAGGTCTCCAGTGATGAGTTTAAGATAGGGGCGTAACCAATTAATATCCCCTAAAAGTTTCTGGAAATCGTTCAAAGTTTTAAGGTGACTAGTGCGAATCTGGATTTTCTGTGACTGAATCTTTTTAGGAAAGAGTTGAAAACCCAAAAAATTATAGGGGGGTTCCAATTGTATCTTATCAGGGGCTATTTGAAGGCCACAACGTGTAAGGGCAGCCATCAATCTTTGGGAGGCCATAAGCAGGACCGAGGGTTGGGGGCCAGAAAGTAATATATCATCCATGTAATGAACGAGATATAAGTTAGGGTACAAATCACGGAATGGGTCAATGATCTGAGCCACATATTTCTGACACAAGGTTGGACTATTAGCCATTCCTTGTGGCAGGACCCGCCACTGGTACCTATGCATGGGTCCCTTAAAGTTTATGACTGGGAGACTAAATGCAAAGTGGCTTCTATCAGAGGGATGGAGGGGGATGGAAAAGAAGCAATCTTTGATATCAATGACTATTTTGTAAAATCCCTGGGGTATAGCCGCAGGGGATGGAAGACCAGGTTGGAGTGCTCCCATAGGGACCATGACCTTATTTACCTCTCTTAAATCCTGTAAGAGCCTCCATTTTCCGGTTTTCTTTTTTATAACAAAAATGGGAGTGTTCCAAGGAGAATTAGTAGGTTCCAGGCGTCCAGCTGCTAACTGTTCCTGCACTAACTCTGTAGCAGCTTGTAGCTTTTCTGCTGTGAGGGTCCATTGGTCAATCCACACAGGTGCAGCTTGTTTCCAAATAATCCTGTCAGCATGGAGTGCAGCATGACCAATGGCCCTTAAGGGAAAGGAGACTGGGAGCCAAATCCCAGGCCCTGCCTATTTTGATTGGGAGAAACTTTTAATGGTGAAGGGTTTCCTTGTAGCTCTTTTCCTAATCCCTGGCCTGGGAGGAAGCCCTGTTTGAGCATTTGTGAGGTGACAATCTCATTAGGTCCACACATAATAACATTCATTTGTGACAGGACATCTCTTCCCCACAGATTAACAGGTAGTCCTGGGACCACATAAGGCTGGACTGTGCCGGTGTTTCCTTCCTCGTCTTTCCATGTCAAAATTCTGGAGCTTTGTAAGGGGTTGGAAGTTTGACCAATGCCCTTCAAATGGGTAAGAGAAGGGCTGCAAGGCCAAGAAGCGGGCCAATGCTTTTGACTAATTATAGTGGCATCTGCTCCAGTATCAAGAATGCCTTCAAAGGCCTTATTATCCAAGAATAATTTTAGAGTAGGTCGTTCAGAAGTTATAGCTTGTGACCAATAAACATCAGAGGATCCAAAACATCCCTTTCCCCAAGACTGTGGGTGAGATGGGAGACTACTGTTAAGAGGAAGGATGACTAATTGTGCCAGCCGCTGGCCAGGGGTTACAAGAAGCGGCCTATTTTTGGTGGCTGCAATCAAATGAATCTCCCCTTCATAGTCATTGTCAATCACCCCGGGGATCACTTCCAGGCCATGTAAAGCTGTGCTGCCACGCCCAATAATAAGGCCAAAGGAATCAGGAGGGAGTGGTCCAAAAACTCCGGTAGGAATTAATTGAGGACCCTCTGAAGGGTTTAATATTGTTCTGGCGGTGGAACAGAGGTCATGTCCTGCACTTCCTGGAGTGGCTCGTACAAGACTGGAGATGGGTCTGTCAGAGCGATAGACTGTTGTGGAGGGACAAATCTGACTGCGCCAGGGTACTGTCTCTGAGGGAAGGGGCCCTGGCGCTGGCCCCTCCTGAAGTTTCCCGAGTCATGAGATATGGGAAGTGGATTGCCTTGTATATCAAATTTAGAACGGCATTCCGAAACCCAGTGTTGTCCCTTCTTACATTTAGGACAGAGGGGGGGAGAGTGCTTGCCCTATCGCTCCTGCGGGGGCTGGGCGGGGGCCGAGAGCCAAAGGGCGCCCACGGAGTGGGCAGTCTCGAGCAAAATGGCCGGGCTTTTGGCATGAAAAGCAGTCCTCTCCTTTATTACCTTGAAACGTTTTGAGGGCAGCACCTATGGCAAGGCCAATACTGCATGAAGCAGGGTCTACGTCTGCACAAAGTTTAATGTACTCGGAAAGTGTTTTATTACGCCTGTGCAGACGCAAAGCAGCTTGGCAGGCTGAATTGGCATTTTCAAAAGTAAGATGTTTGATTATTTCATTTTCGGTTTCCTCTTTTCCGAGGACCTGTTCCACCGCCTCTATCAGGCATCCGTCAAATTCATTGTAAGGTTCTTGGGGACCCTGCCTGACTTTAGTGATGGAAGAAAGCAGCGAGCCGGCGGCCGGAATGCACTTCCAAGCTTGTAAAGCTGCATGTTGGACCTGAATAATGAGACCTGGAGAGAAATTGGCTTGAGCCTCATTGGAATTAAACGGAGGCTGGCCCAAAAGCCTTGGGAGGGTCCATCGGGCAGTTTCATTTTTCAGAGCATTTTTCTTGGCCAAGTCCTGACATCTTTCTGTGTAATTGGCCTTCCAGGAAAGGTATTGTCCCCGACTAAGAACTGCTTTGGCAAGCATTTCCCAATCATTTATGGTCAACCACTGGGAACTGAGGGTCTCTAGAAGAGAGAGAGTGAAGGGGGCAGTGGGGCCATATGCTGAAATGGCACTCTTAAGTTCTTTGATTTGTTTAAACTTGAAGGGGATATAACCCTGAGGGCGTATGGCGATTGTCTCTCGCCCTGGAAGGGCAGCCTGTTCTGGTTCCTCATCAGCTTCGGACTCTATCTCATCTTCATTCCCCTCTCCTTCCTCATCTTCCTCTTCAATGCCTGAGGGCTCAGCCCCTGAATCGGAGGCAGTGGGGGCTTCGGTGACCAAGGTTTTTCTGACTCTAGAGCGGGTGATTGGAAAAGCCATAAGGTGGCGAAAAGAAGTTCCACCCTCTCTGTGTTTCTTTTTAATTTTACCTGTAGTATTAGGGTTGGGGGAAGTAAGATCCAAGTCTAATTGTCTGAGGGCCTGAAGCAACTGAGCCCTTTCTTTTTTAATCTGTAAAAGGGAGGACAGTGCAGAGGTTTCTTCAGTGAGCTGGCGGATATATTTCTGAGTAATATCTGTCGCTGAGGGTGTGAGCAGAGGGATAGGCTGAAGTGGGTCTATCGAGGGAAAGGGTGGGGGAGGGTAAAAGGGAGCAGATGGTTGAATATTTTGAGAAGTTGTCTGATGAAGGATAGGATAGATGGAAGATGTGGGAAGGTTGGTTTTAGTGTCAGAGTCAGAGAGAGGCATAGAGATAATAACAGAGGGACAGGGGCTGGGAGGAGAGGAAGAACCCTTCCGTGAAAGAGAGGCACAAAATCTTTCGCCAGCTTTGATGGCCCCTTCCGCCTCTGGAAGAGAGTGCCTGACTTGTAAAATCTCATTAATGGCATTCCAGTAGGAAAAAATCTCTACTGGGACCTTCTCAGGTCCAAAAGTCTCATAATAATCCCGGAGACAGTCGCCTACACGGGCCCAACGTTTTTCATCTATAGTCCCTTCCTGGGGGAACCAGGGACACACATCTTGGAGATAAACAAAAAACAACTAAATTTTTCTTCTTAACCGGATTTCCTCGCACCCTGAATGATTCTTTAAGACCTTTAATAAACAACTCTTGTGAACTTAAGTTCTGACCCATTGCGACGCGAATTTCCTACCTTGAGAGACTTCAGCCGGGTCACTGAGGTCCGCGAATTTTCTTGACTGCGCAGTCCACCAGTTGAGCGAGTCGTCCAGAGGGTCCACACCCTCAAGCCCCGCGTCGGGCGCCACCTGACCGACCCGCGGGCCTAGTCAACGAGGGTCACGAGGGGGACCCTAGCCTGGATGAGTGGGAAAGAACCGGAGCGAGAGATGAGACCAAGACAAGAGTCTGATCAAGGTCTGTTTATTGCAGGCAACAGGCGAACTTATATGCTAAGAACAAGGAGGCAGCTGCAAGTTTCACTTTGCACAATACTTTGCACAATAGTATAAGTTTTTCGAACGCTGTTGCCGTAGGCAGTCACAGTGGCCTGGTATTATTGTAATTAGCTGCAAATGGCTGGTTTCAGGAAGCACATAACATTGCTAGATTTCCGCATAGCTCAGGGTCCACAGGGGGGCAGTGCCTCAGACCCTGACAGAGATCAGATCACTGTAATAAACTTTATCTTTGAAAAAAATTGTTTTCATTTGCTAGCAGACAGAAAGTATGGGTGTACCAAGGCCTCTTGCTACTGCAAACGAACTCCAGATGCATGCATCACTCTGTGCTTCTAGTCTACGTGGGTTCTAGGGAATTGAACCTGTCTTTGCAAGTAAGTAACTTAAAAATCTCTCCAGCCCAACTTTATATTTATTTAGTCTAGTCTTTTTAAATTCCTGTTTTTCAATTGTTTCCTCCTCTTCCTAATATAACTGGTAGCTTTCTGTTTATTTTCTTTCCTTCCCCTCAGAGCTTTGTCCTTACTATTTTGATTTTTAAAAAACATCTTGGAGCTCGGGTATGGTGGCTCATGCCTTTAATCCCAGCACTCGGGTAGGAGGATCACAATGAGTTCAAGGCCACCCTGAAAGTACATAGTGAATTCCAGGTCAGCCTGGGCTAGAGCAAGACCTACCTAGAAAAAAAAAACAGTTGTATAATCTGTAGCTCTCATTTTTGTACAACCCCCTACGAGCTAGACCATGGTCATTGCCAACCTCTCTTAATTCAGGAGGGGTCCTCCTCAGCTTTCTTCAAACCTGTGAAAATGGGTCACTATTCAAGGAAATCCTGGAATCATCTGTCCATGTCCCGCCTCCTCTCTCGCTTATTTATCCAACATGTAGGCACGATGAGCTGAATTTTTAGACTTCTGCAGAAGGCACCATAGGACTCCCAGTAAATGTCCCGACTCATTTACTCTGAGTTTACCTGTTGTGTGACTTTTCCTGGGAGACATAAAGAGATGCCTGTTCAGCCCAAATCTAGCACAACAGACCAAAGAAAAGACTCCACCCAAGTCAAGCTTGGTGAGCCAATGAGTTTATAGGGGCTACATAGGGGAGCTGGGACCACCCAAAATTAGCTGCCTCACTGAAGGGATCCATCCACCTCATGTATTAATCCACCAACAGCTATACCACTGAAGATCACCCAGCCCAGTATTCTGACATCACCAAAGACCACATCCAGAGAGAGCAGGAGGGAGCTTTGTCCAGAAGCACAGGAGAGGGCCTCCTGACCTGCCCCCTTCCTTCCAGAGGGGATGTTATCAGCCTCATGACCATTACCACAACTCCACGACCTCTCAGCTATGTTCTGCTGATTCCATCACCATGGTAACAAAAGTCACCCTCTGTGTATGTCACCATAGCCCCTCTGCATCATGGTGCCACAAGCTTGGCAAGCCCACAGGAAATATCTTCACTACTCACACACTGTCATTCTGAGCTGTGGAGAGATGAATTTTAACCTGTCTGCAGTTAATATAAGGCAGAACTGGGTCATAAAACCAAGCTCTTCACCTCATGAAACTGCATCTACAACCATCTCCATGAAGCTCAAAAATTACGTCTAGAGAATATGGGCCTTAAAATGAATGACGGCATCTTTTATTATTTGAAGTTGTATATATAGCATGAAAAGAAAAGAATGCTATTCTTTTGAAAGTGATTTAAATTAGCCCTGGACCAAAGGGTCTAAAACAAACAATTCTATAGTTACATAAAATGCAAATAAAATGCACCATTCTGGGTTACCTTTGGCTGCTCCCATGCATGCTAAAAATGCATATTTCAGCATCCCTAAATGCTGCAGTGGGAGGGAAATTAAATTAAATTTTCTCTCCCTCATTACATTCTAAAAAATTTGGAACTTGATGTAGGTATCAGAAAGAAAATATCCGTCTGGGGAGATGCTTAGACATTAAAGGCACTCACTTGCAAAAAAGACTAGCAGCCTGGGTTCAATTCCTTAGCCACCCACATAAAGCTGGACACAAAAAGTGGCACAAGCTCCTGACATTACTTTGCCAAGGCAAGAGACCCTGGCACACATGTGCACATATGCAAATAAAGCATTAAGTAAATTTTTATAGGTTAAATTATTACCCTTATTAAATCTTTTCATATTTATTGTCAATTTTATGAACATGTCTTGTGATGGTATTCCCATTTCCCTTCTCCCTGTCCCCAAACCACTGGCTCTCTTCAATGGACTTGCTGCATCATTCCATGGGATAGGGGGTTATGGATTGTACAAAAGGTAGCCAGTTTTGTGTGTGTGTGTTTGTGTGTGTGTGTGTGTGTGTGTGTGTGTGTGTGTGTGTGTGTGTGTGGTTGTTCTTGTTGTTGCTGCTGCTGAGGGGCACAATGACTGGATATTCTCCTCCACTATGGCTCTTACAATTTTTTGCCCCTTCTTCTGCTCAGATCCCTGAGTCATGGGGTGAGTTTTAGGTCTACTTTATTGTTGAGGTTTTAAGAATCTCTGGGTTTCTGCTTTGGATTGTGTAGGGTATCCTCTGTGTCTGTCTCCATTATCCTTTCCCAGGTTATCTGACTTGCAGTGGAGGTAGGTCTCTTGCTTATCTCGCCAGTTACTCAAAGGTTTCATTTGGGCTCTAAATCATAAGTTGGGGGTGGTTCATCTCCTGCCTGGGTGACAGGGAGCATCTTAGGTCCTATTGGTGGGAATGGGTTGTCCACAGTTCTCTCTGGCTTCTGAAACATACAAACAGAATCTCTAATGGAGGGTGAGATCACTGTAGGTTAAATGAGACAGACTTTGTTAATTAGGAAAGATTCTAATGGGTATGAAGCCTCTCTGTAGATCTCTGGTTAGTGGTAGTTTCCCTGTAGAGCCCAGGTTCTTGGTCCTCATAAGCACTTACCATGGATCCCAATTCCAGTTAAGGGTTACTTGCCAATGAGTGGATCTCTTAGCCAGTTAGCAAGTCATTGATTATCCACCTAGGCTTAGCACTACTATTACATGGATGAGGACTTCTTGGTATGCTGGCCTCAACCATAGAGCAGTGTCTTCAGCATTCTCGCAGCATCTTTCAGTGTTGTATATCAGTGAACTCTGCTTTCTTCGGGTATCATTGGCCAATTTTCCCTGACAGCTCATGTTACGCTTTCCAGCATAACACATGCTACCCTCTAGGGACTGGTTACCATTCTGGATCAAGCAGGGAGTGTTGCTTGAATCAACCCAAATGGCCATTACTGGACGAAAGGATATCAAAGTTGTGGTATATATACACTATGGAATTCTACTCGGCTGAAAGGAGAAATGATCTTATGAAATTTAAAGAATAGTGGATGAACTCAGAGCAGATCATACTTAGCGAAGAACTCAAGAACAGCGAATCAAGTGCCCCATATTCTCCCTCATAAGAGGTTCCTAACCTGGATGAACAGTAAGAAAACCTGAAGTAAGCTCTCAAGGAAGTTATGGATATCATCTGGTAAGAGGGGCCCCGAATAGGGCGGGAGGTAGCCTAACCCCAAGACAAATTGCTCTGCCCAGTAACTCCCTGTCCCTATCATTTGTTACTTCCCACACTGAGCTGTTGATCAAAGAGACCCATGAGGTCCCTAAAACAAGACAGGCTTATGTCAAAGTTCTTGAATATCTACCCCAGGCTAAAGGTAAGACCCTATTGCTGAATAAATAAAATTTTAAAAAGAAAGACAATATGAAGGTATCATAATTGTTGCTAACAGCACTGAATGAAGGCCATGATGCAAAATGTAAACCTTGAATAATATGGAGTTCCTCCTAAGTCTAGACTTGGAGAGAAACCAATTGGAGAACAGGTTGAGTCACTGGAAACAGACAACCTCACCCAGTAGCTGGATGAAGTCCTGCCTTCACCTACTGTGACACACAGATGTCTGAGTGACTTAATATCCAAAAGCACAAAGCAATGGTGTTTATTACACACTCACCACTTACCATAATTTAAACCAACTGTTCATAACAATGAAAATATGAAATAAGGAGTGGAAAGAAAGATTTATCTAGACATTGTACATTATTTTTAATGTCCTTGAAATCCTTTGCAAAACTAATCAAATACAAACTTTCAAGGAATATTTTACCAAAAATCAATAAAAAGTTTTACAGACAGGACTGGAGACATGGCTTAGCAGTTAAAGGCACTTGCCTTCAAACCCTGACAGCATGGGTTCAATTCCCCAGTACCCACATAAAGTCAGATGAACAAAGTGGCACATGAATCTGGAGTTTATTTGCAGTGGCAAAAGGCCCTGATATGCCCATTCTTGGTTATTCTCATTCTCTCTCTCTCTCTTTCTCTTTTTTTCTCTCTCTCCCTTCTTGAAAATAAAAACAAACTTTAAAAACTTTTGTAGACCATATTCTTTTATAACAATGCAATATGACATATGATATGGAATATCTGTGCCATAAATAGCTATACTATCTCCAAATAAGAATACAAAAACACACATGTGCCTTTTAATAAACAATACTCTAAAATGTTTATTTCTTGTAAACTAACAAAAATACTTGTCACAGCAAACTGCTGACATCTAAATAGTGGGAAATAGTGGAAACTCATGACTTCCCCCTACCCATGTCTTTGCAAGGCATGATGTTTTTAAAGGGGTATGTGCCATGGTGGCATAACATAAAATAGGAGAAAGATGCCCGATTTATGTAATTTTTATCTTGTATATATGTACTTTTATTTTAATAATTGGTTGACATCAAAGAAAACAATTTTCTTGTGACCATATCAATATATGTTTTCAGGTCCAGGTGGCAAAATGAGAACAAACAAGGATTAAGATTAAGGATTTAAGATTTTGTCTCTTCGTGAGGAAGACTCTTGAAACTAAAAGCTACAACTTAGCCAACAAATCTTACCAGTACACACTTCCCCATCAGCACTAGATTACTATCAAAACTCAAAACGATACTCCATATAATCTAATTCATCCCACATTCAAGTGTTCTCAACTCTCATAAAAATATTTTTAATTGTTTTTAAAAAAATAAAAGTTAAAATTATAGTTAAAGCTGGGGGTGATGGCACACACCTTTAATTCTAGCACTTGGGAGGCAGGGGTAGGATATCACCATTAGTTCAAGGCCACCCAGAGATTTATAGTAAATTTCAGGTCAATCTTGACTAGAGCAAGACCCTACCTCAAAAATATCAAAAAAATTATACTTATTTGTGGAGTACCAGACAGTGTTATGATACGTGAGCATCTGAGGTAACTAACTTACACAAACACTAGTGTACAAAACAGATAACTCTTTACAATTATTCAGAAGAGGCAAAATTTTAAAACATTCCAAATGCTACCAACAGATAAATGGATGGATAAAATATGTTTTATTCAAATGTAGACTACTAAGGCTGGAGAGATGGCTCAGCGATTAAGGCACTTGCCTCCAGTGCCTAAGGAACCAGGTTCAATTCCCCAGTACCCACATGAGCCAGACCCACAAAGTGGTGACTCTGGTGCTCTCTCTCTCTCTCTCTCTCTCTCCTCCCTCTCTCTCTCTCTCTCTCTCTCTCTCTCTCTATCTATCTATCTATCTCTGTATCTCTGCTTGAAAAATGAATAAATAAAATATAAAAAAATCTAGACTACTAAACCAGCCATGGTATCTCACACCTATAATCCTAGCACTCAGGAGGCTAATGCAGGAAGATTATCATGAGTTCAAAGCCAGCTTGGGCTATGTAGTAAGTACCAACCCAGTCAGGGCTAGATAGCAGGGCTTTGCCTCAAAAATAAATAAATAAATAAATAAATAAATAAAAACCAGAAAAGCAAAACAAAAAAAAAAATACATATGGCCAAGGTGCTGATAGAAGGAACAAAGTGTTAGTACACGAAGCAGTTGTAGTTTAAAGACTTTATACAATGTAATGGAATAGTACACATAGAAGTTTATATTGTATGTGTGATGGTTAGGTTTTGTTGTCAACTTGGATCTTTTTAATTATCTTGAGTGGGTCTCTGAGGATGTTTACAGGAGGCAGCCTCTCAGTAGGGGGCAGGATGTAAAGAAGCTCAAAGAAGCTGCAAGTAAACATCCTTTCCTGTGTGGGCAGTGCAGGAAGGAAATTCCAGAGACTCAGGAAGCCATTAAAGTCTGGGATAGAATTGCAAGACCCCACCCTTAGGGCTATATAAAGGTGAAAGAATTCTCTTTGGCCCTACTGCCTGTTCCCTGTTCTGTGTGTGTGGTGTTGGTGATGGGTTTTTCTCTCTGCTCTGACCTGTGAAAGAATGCAGCCTCTTTCGGTTCTGTAATGGAACTTTCCCTCAATCTGTAGTTTCAATAAATACTTTCCTCCCCTAAAATGTGCCTGGTTTGACAATTCGTTCCAGTGATATGTGGGCCGACTACGACAGATTTAGTACCAGGAGTGGGGTGATTTGCTGAGATGAATCTGACCATGTGGATTTGATCTTCTGGAACTTGTGTGCTGGAGGAATGGACAAGGACTTGGTACTTGCAACTGAAGATGCCTTCCAGAGCAGTAAGCCAAGTTTTATAGACTATTCTGGTGAGAATTTGGAAATGCTCAGTGCAGAGAGAATTGCATTTGGAAGCTTGGCTTGTGAACGTTCTACGGGGATGGAGAGACTGCAGAAAACCTTAATAGAAGAGTATGCCTGGGTCAAGGGGTGGATGTGTCCTACTGCCCATGCTCAGAGAGTCTAACCAAGGCTGAATTTAAGAAATGGACTGTGTGCTTGGCTATGGATATGGGACTGAGAATTTAAGATTTGAAGTTGGGAAAACCTCAAAGCAAGTTTAACTTACTGGCCCAGAGACTGGCTTTTGATTATGGCCCAACTACTTCACATTGAAACAATGGAGAGATGCCTGAGGTATTTCCACCCAGGAAGGACAGAAAGATGGACTGTGCAAACTGTTTGGAAAGGAAATCGCTGAATGGAATCTGCTCTTCAAAGGCACGTCTATTTTGTCCCTGAATTAACAACATCTCTGTGTCCTGCATACCTGGTATTGCTTTTGGAAGCATGAAGAATGCATGC
>PVHP010051595.1:0-11398 GCA_004024765.1 Zapus hudsonius | reverse complement strand
CAGCCTATTCATGGCCGCAGACTATGTTTCATGCCAATGGTCTGTTTACTCCAGTTATCACCAATCAGCTTCCCCTGGCAGCTTGTGCATTGCCCTTCAGCCCTTCACTAACTGCCATCTGGGGGTTGGTTACCATTCCAGACCTCGCTGGGACTCTCGATGAAGATCGATGGCATTCTGTGGTTTCTTCAGCAACAGGATTTCATCTCAGGCCTGGGGAGGGTGTTCAAGATCCTTGACAGAATTCTGTCTTGTTTTTGGAACCTCATGGGTTACATTGGTCAACAGCTCAGTGAGGGAAGGGATGGGTGACTGGGACCGAGGGCTTTCAGACTGCTCAATTATTCATAGACTTAAACATTCTCCCCTGCTACTCATGACCCCTCTTGCCAGTTGACACCCACGATTTACTCTTTAGGTTACAGTATGCTCGTGAGGATTTTATGTTTTTGAACCTAATTTGGATTGGCCTCCTGCTTAAGCCATTCCCCTCCCCCCTTCCCTTACCCCACATTCACAACATCTCACTTCTTTCTATAAGTCTGCATAACGAAAATATTTATCCTGATTAAGGACCGCATATGAGGGAGAGTATGCGGCGTTCAAGTCTCTGTTCTTTTGAGTGTTCGCTTAGTAAGATCTGCTCAAAATCAGAACATTTTTCCTAAATTTCGATGTCATTTTTTCTTTCAGCTGAGTAGAGTTCCATTGTATGAATATACCACAGTTTCGCTGTCCATTCCTCCATGGATGGGCATTTGGGTTGATTCCAGTTCTTGGCTATTATGAATTAAGCTGCTATAAATATAGTTGTACAAAATTTTCTGCATTGAGATGTGGCATCCTGCGGGTAGATGCCTAGTAGAGGGATAGCTGGGTCCATTGGTAGTTCTATGTCCATTTTGTCTAGAAGTTTCCACACTGCTTTCCATAACGGTTGAACAAGTTTGCAATCCCACCAGCAGTGAATGAGGGTTCCTTTTTCCCTGCATCCTCGCCAGCAACGATTGTTGTTGGTTTTCTTTATGATTGCCATTCTGACAGGGGTAAGATGGTATCTCATTGTGGTTTTGATTTGCATTTCTCTGATGCTTAAGGATGCTGAGCACTTTCTAAAATGAGTCAAGGCCATTTGTGTTTCCTCCTCTGTGAATTCTCTATTGAGATCAGTGCCCCATTTTGTGAGGGGGCATTTTGGGTTGTTGATAATAATTTTTTTGAGTTCTCTGTAGGTTTTGGAAATTAGGCCTCTGTCAGAGTTGTGGCTAGCGAAAATCATTTCCCAATTTGAAGGCGGTCTATTGGCTCTGAGTCTGGTTTCTTTGTACAAACTTCTGAGCCTGAACAGGTCCCATTGGTTAAGTGTTTGTCGTATTTCCTTAGCTGCTGGAGATTTGCTCAGGAAATTTTTTCCCACTCCTAATTCATGCAGAGCTCCTCCTATTTTTTCTTCCAGGGTATTCAGGGTTACCGGGTTTATATTAAGACCTCTGATCCATTTGGAGTTGATTTTTTTGCACGGTGAAAGGAGTGGGTCTATTTTCACTTTTTTACACATGTTTATCCAGTTCCTCCAGCACCATTTGTTGAAGATGCTATCTTTGGCCCAGCGTACATTGTTGGCCCCCTTGTCAAAGACCAGATAACTGAAGTTACTTCCATTTAAAGCTGGGTCTTCAATTCTGTTCCATTGATCTGTCTTTCTGTTTTTAATCCAGTACCATGCTGTTTTCATTACTATGGCTTTGTAGTATGTTTTGAAGTCAGGTATGGTGATGCCTCCTGAATAGGATTTGTTACTTAGAATGGTTTTGGCTATCCGAGGTCTTTTGCCCTTCCAAATAAATTTAGAGATTATTTTTTCTATGTCTGTGAAGAATGAGGTTGTGATTTTTATCGGCATTGCGTTGAACCTGTAAATCACTTTTGGTAGGATTGTCATTTTTACTATATTGTTTCTCCCTATCCATGAGCATGCAATATCTTTCAATCTTCTTACATCCTCCTCTATTTCCTTCTTAAGTGTTTCAGTATTTTCCTTATATAAGTCCTTTAAATCCTTGGTTAGTGATATTCCAAGGTATTTGATTTTCTTAGAGATTATAGAAAATGGGACAGTCTCTCTGATGTCCTTTTCTGTCTGCTTGCCTTCTGCGTATAGAAAGGCTACTGATTTTTGTGTGTTAATTTTGTATCCTGCCACATTGCTGAAGGCATTAATCACCTTCAAGAGGTTACTGATACTATTCTTTGGGTCTGATATATAAAGGATCATGTCATCTGCAACGAGGGATAGTTTAATTTCTTCCTTTCCAATATGCATTCATTTTATGTCCTTCTCTTGTCTTATCGCTTGAGCTAGAACTTTAAGCACTATGTTAAAGAGCAGTGGTGAGAGTGGGCAGCCTTGTCTTGTTCCTGAATTGAGTGGGAACTCCTTGAGTCGTTCCCCATTGAGAATGATCTGTGCTTAAGAGATTTGTAAGTTGACTTTATTAAATTGAGAAATAGGCCATCTATGCCTATTCTTTCGAGAGCTCTGAACACGAAGAGGTGTTGAATTTTGTCAAATGCCTTCTCCGCATCTATTGAGATAACCATGTGGTTTTTGTGCTTGAGCAGATTAATGTGGTGTATCACATTTATCGACTTGCGTATGTTGAACCATCCCTGCATCTCTGGGATAAAGCCAACTTGTTCACGGTGGATAATATTTTTGATGTAGCATTGTATCTGGATTGCTAGGACTTTGTTCAGGATTTTTGCATCTAAGTTCATCAGAGATATGGGTCTATAGTTCTCTTTTCTTGTTTCATCCTTGCCTGGTTTGGGGATTAATGCAATGGAAGCTTCATAGAAGTTGTTTGGCATCCTTGCCGTGGTTGGAGTCCCTGGTGCACCCATTCTCTCTCTATCCATCTTCTCTTGTCTATCTCTCTCTATGATTGCAAATAACTTTTTAAAAAATAATACAACAATTTAAAAACAAGGTTATAGATATAGCTCAGTGATAAAGTCCTTGTCTGGCATGTAGGAGAGCCTCGTGTTAGGCCCTTTGGTCTGGATCCAAAGGTTTTTGTTACTCAGTACTGCAAAGCACATACTAATTATTTAAACTTGGAAAATATGTGTAGAAATTCAAAGTTTTATTTAATTAATTGAAAAATGGAAAGGGCTATGACAGTCCCTGAGAAAACATATATAGAATCATCATCCAACCAATTAATTCTATTCCTTCATATATACCGAAATGATTGAAAGTAAAGGCTTAAAAACAAAATTTATGCCAATTTTCTATGAAGCATTACTCATAATAGCCAAAAGATGGAATTGACCTTTGTCCATCAAAAGAATAAAAAACACTTATGATAAATTTATCTATAGCTATACACATACATTATAATTCCATTAAAATATAAAAAGCAGTTCTGATACACGCTTCAAATTGAATCAGTTTTGAAACTTTCATAGTTTAAGTGAGAATTCCTGATTTGGGACTGGCAAGATGACTCAATGGTCAAGGTTCTTGCCTGTAAAGCTGTAGGACCTGAGTTCAATTCCCCAGTACATATGTAAAGCCAGATATACAAGATGGCCATGCATCTGGAGTTCATTTGCAGTAGCTGATGGCCCTGACATTATCAATCTCTCTCTCTCTCTCTCTTTCACTTTCAAAAATAAATAGATAAATAAAATATTAGAGAAAAAAACAAATTCTGATTTCAAGATAATAAATTGAATAAGAAAAAAATGATACATGCCAAAGTGATTTTTCTAATATGCAGTATTTTAAATAACTTATTTCAAAGAGTCATAAAACAATAGCTTACCAGAGGCAGGGAGAGTAGCAAGTTACTGCTTGCTGAAGTTTGAATGGGAATGTACCCCTTAGGCTCATGTTCCCTAGCTGATGGCACTCCATGAGAAGGTTATGGTTATGTAAGGGGAAGTGAGAGGTTTTACAGCTTAGCCATTTCTTAGTGTTCCTCTTCCTGAATGTGGACGCAATGCCACAAACCAGTTTTCTGTTCCTGCTGCCATGCCTTCCCTGCATGATGAAATTTATGCCTTGGAATTGCACACCAAAATAAAAATTTCCTTCCTTACAATGCTTCATGTCAGGTATTTAGTCATAGCAATGATAAAAGTAACTAATATACTGCTTGGTTGTTTTAGTTGAGGTGAAACAAATGTTTTATAAATAGTATGATGTTTATACAACACTGAATGAAACTAATGTTACCAAGTTGTGTACTTTCGATGGTTGAAATAAGAAAGCAAAGTTATAATACCTAATAACCCAAAACATTTAATGTAGCAAAAACACTGAATTAGTCATGATAAATGAATGGCCTAAATGAAATATGAATTATGTTCTATAAAACCACTTTATAATTAATATATACTAAGAAAAACTTCTGAAAAATTGGAATTTTCAAAATGAATTTAAAATACAATATTTACCTACATATAGACAATATGAATACTTTAAAAATATATCTATGTTGAAAGAATACATATGGGAAGATATATGCATGAAAGCAAACAGGCACACAAGTGGTAGTGCCATTTAAATGCAAAGTAAAACAAAATCTAAGACAAAGAGTATTATCTAGAAACAGGAATATTTTTCAATGATAAAAAGTACAACTCACTAAGACATAAAAATGCAAAATAAGTTAACAAATAATAAGAGCCTCAGAATGTAGGAGGTAGAAATTAGCTGAAGGGTGAGTCTGGTAGTACATGCTAATAATCTTAGCACTTAGGAAGCAAAAACAGGAAGATTGCTGGAAATTTGAGGCTGACCGGGTTTCACAGTGAGTTCCTGGATATACAAGGGTGCAAACAAGTTTCTGTCTCAAAATAAAACTTAGAGAGAGAATTGAAAAATACCTAAGTCTAGGGTATTTTACACTTCTGTGTCAGGAATTAATGGTATAACAAGAAAACTGTTCAATAAATATATGGAACACCCGAGCAAAAGCTGCAACCACTTATAGTTAACCTCTCCCTACAGTAGAACAAGCATTCTTTTCCAGTATAGATGGCATATTCATGAAAGCAAGCAATATTGAGTGTCATAGGGCAATAATACCAATCTCCATAAGTTGAAAGGGTTGGAAATCACACTGTATGTATTCTAGCAAGCTTAATTAACGGTTAACCAATATCAAGATGCATGGATAATAAAATATAGTTATAAATTATATAATATGTTAAACACATTATAAAGGAAAATAGAAAATATTTTAAAGAAAACAAGTGAAAATATATCAAAGGTTGTGATAAGAGGAAAAATTAGTGCTAAGAAAAGAACTTACAATTTAAATCACAATAATGGGAAAAATAACATTAATGACTTTAAGTTCCATATTAAAATGATTGGAGGAATATAAGTAAAATAAAACTAAAATAAGTTCAATGAAGGTAATGATATTGATAAAAGTTGAAATCAATATTATGAAACATAAAAGCAATAAAAATTATAGAGAAAAAAACAGATTATTTAAAAAGATACAAAATTGGCAAACTCATAGTAGACTGATCAAGCAAAAACATAAGATACAAATTACTAATATACAGGTGAAACAAATAAGAAAGGATAATATGAAATTTATATGAACAACTTTATGCCAACAATTTGGTAATTGACAAAATAGAAAAAGTAAATTATATACATATGTATGTATATGTATGTTATAACATATATAAATGGCATCATATAAATTATGTAATTGAATTTATGGAAACTTTGCTAAATTCGCATAAAATGTACTGGGGAAATATATCAAATACTCAAAGAAGATATAAAACCAATTTTGGACTTCCTAAGAATACAGGAGAGAGGATATTAATCATTTTTCATAGGTAACATAACTCTAATACAAAAATTCTTAATAAAAGTCCTTAACAGAAAAATTCACATTAGTAAGCAAAAAATATTTATCAACAAAACATTATAACACTGAAATTGCCATATTTTTTATTTTCTTGCATTATTAAATAGTGGTATTCATTATTTTAATGGCTATTTTGAAAGAAAAATAAGAGAAGGCCATGGGAAAAAGATTCTGAATTATATCACAAGTATTCCATTACTGCCTCTATTTTTGCCATCCTTCTGCCATAAGATCTATTCCTACATTGTTATTATCCACTTTCTACTGTGAGAATCTGCAAACACACACTCACTCTCAAAAACACATGTAAATTCATAGTAGAGTCCAAATGTTAAAGGAAACATGCAAGATTTTTCTGAGTCCATCTTATTTCACTTAACATAAAAATCCCCAGTTACACACATTTTCCTGCAAATGACTTGATTTCATTTTCCTTTCAGGCTGTATAAAATTCCATTGTGTAAATGTTTCAAGTAAAATACTTCATGAACATAGGAATAGTGCAAACTTTCAGTCTGATCATTAAACTTAATAGCCAATAAATTGTTTATTGTTTCAATACAGTCTCTGTAGTGAAATTCATTTGTCACTATAAAGAATCTTTGCAATGTATATTTACTACATAGAAGGTCAAGATCTCATTTTGCTATCCCTCATTAATGGCAGACTAACACTCTGAGAACAGTTGGGAACTATCACATTCCATTCTCCTGAAATGGCTTTGTTTATTCCTATATATCTGTGCATATGGATGGCAATAGTTAGATAATAATGCTAAAACATTAATCTTTGACTTAAAAACCACTTAACACTCAAACTCTGTTATTAGGTAAGGCCAAAACCACATTGAAGTTTCTACCTTAGTTGGATATTTATAAAGCCCATTTAGTTAGATGTAAAGAAGTAAGGATGTTACATTAGGCTCTGTGCTTTCTCTACCTCAATAAATTTTAATTTATTTAAAGTACTTTCAGATAATAAACATTTTCTTATTAATGTCAATATAATATTAATTTTATCACCTAAAGTCACTTGATAAACTTGTAATTATCTTTAAATTGTCATAATTTAACAACACAAATATCATTGAGATAGAATTTTGGTAATCCAGAAATGTGTATCTCAGTTAACCTATACTGACCTAATTTCCCATGGAGAATCTGTATCTTTCAGAATGCAGCGAGAGAGAATCCAACCTTACCAATGAACCGCAGGCTGATAGCTGATATCATGGCAAGAGATGAGCCACCCAGACATACCATGGAGGATCCATATGGAACCTTGCAGAGAATGATGGGTTGAACAAGTGACCCACAGCCATAGCCACTCAATCAACACAGCATAAGCCAGTGAGACAGAAACCAACAATTTTTGACACAAAGACCCTTAAGTTCTCAACATTACTGCAGCCTTAATACTCACCCACCACGACTCAGGGAACTGAGAAGAAGAGGGGGCGGAAAGATTGTGAGAGCCATGGTGGGGGAGATTATCAAGAGACATGGCATCCCTCAGTAACAACACACTTGGGCCAGGAGAACCAGGCTGAGTACTAGGCTCTCCAGGGTCCCCTGCCACAAGGACTGATCCAGATGGAGGAGGATATCCAGCTGATTGGGGATGTGGAAGAGGGGCATTGGGGAACTGGGGATAACAACTCATCGTTTGCCCATTAAATAATGTAACTCATTATGGTCAATAAAAAAAAAGTGTCCACAAATTGTAGTCAACTTTCTCTGTTGTTGCACAGAAAGAACCCAAGTAAAAATGGCTTGTGGAGTGGCTTACTTGGCTTATGGACTTGAGGGGAGACTCCATCCTGGCAGGGGAAATGATGGCATGAGTAGAGGTGTGGACATCACCTCCGCCACAGCACTGCAAACAATGGCAGGAAGGTATGCAAACACTGGCAAGGGAAAGCTGGCTTATAACCCCCATAAGCCCGCCCCCAACAACATAGCTCCAATGAGGTTTTAATTCCCAAACTGCCATCAGCTGGTGATCAATCATTCAGAACACATTCATTTGTTTGTGGGGGACACCTGGATCAAACCATCACAGTGTCCAAGATATGACATTTACACATTTCAATGAGCAGTGAAAATAAAAATTATCTGCAATCCCCAGAAATCAGTCATTGATTTTTAAACATAGGAATTATAATTTAATATAGTGTTTAAAGTACATTCACATAGCATTCATAAATACAGTGTTGTAATACTTTGAAAGTTCACATTAATTAGACTTTCCATAAAAGGGCAAACCCAAGTCTTACAAAAATATAAACATTAGATTTTAAGTAGATTGTTTCCCCATAAATCATCTTAGCCTATACTTATTTCTGGTCCATACTGGCAGCTTTTCTTGCTCTCTGCATGATATCATATTCTAGCCAAAGGAGCATGTTGACATCATCCATGACATTAGCCAGAATTTCTTAGGAGTTAATATAGGACAACTATATCCAACCAAAAGTAAAAGTAGTTGATATGCAAACAGCTCACTTTTGGCTCTACATGTGACTAGAGGACTGAGTTTCTCCCTTTACTCACAGTACTTTCTGAGGTCATGTATAGGGTGAAACCTGCTTGATCAAGGTGAATGAGATTTTGATGTTTCGTATTCAATTTGCAAGAATATTATTGAAAAATTTTGAGTCTAAGTATATTAGAGATATTGGTCTATAATGCTGTTTTCTGGTTGTTACTGCCTGATTTTGGTATTAGTGTAAAGTTGGCTTCATAGAAAGAGTCGGGGACCATTAATTCTTTCTCAATTGTGTAAAATGACAAGAAATTTGGTTTTAGTTCTTCAGTTCTTTTAGTTTGGTAGAATTCAGCAGTGAGTTCACCTGGGTCTAGACTTTTTGATTGAGAAGTTTTTTTTTTTTTTTTTTAAATTACTCCTTTTCAAGTATTGGTTAGGAAACTTGGATGAAGCTTAGAGGGAGGAAAATCAGGAATGGATCAGAGAAAGGGTTATTAGACAGAAAAGTGAAGGGACAGAATACAGAGTGTGGAAGAGTCTTCGGGAAAAGGAGTAAAAGAGAGAGAGAAGTGGGAAGGCTAAAAAACTAATGACATCATGAATCAGAACCATGGGAACACACCTCTTTGTTATCAATTAAAAGACATAAATCTCTCAAAAAGAGAGATAATGAGAGTAGTTTGGTCAGAAGCACCTAGCAAGAATGGTGATAGCTTTACCATAAAATGATAAGTTGTTGCTGGTAGTCCCAATATCTGAATTTGGTTACCCCCTACAGCAAGCTATTGTTCTGTCTAAGACTCTCAAAACACTGTGAGCTATTTCCAAAGCACTTGGTTCCCACAAGAACTTAATGCTAAGAACCCATTGCTGAAGACAACACAGGCTGTGATTGCAAAACTTTGAGAGATCATTCTGACTCTGACAAGGAAGTCATCTCTGTACCAACAAGCTGTCATAGTGCTGAAAAGTGCAATGTGATCAGCTGATGGATAAAAGTTACCAACAGAATGAACAAGCCATGGATTCTGCAAGCTGCATAATGCAACCAGTCAGACAAGATGTTCACTCTAGTTCTATAGTGCAACATAGATTATGGGAGTAATCAAATGCTCTCTGACTATATATATGGCAATGGAATTTGCCAGCAACAGCCTATGGTTTTAGGATAAAGCTTTCTCTGTTTCAGCTAAAGTGTTTCTTTGGATAAAAGTCTTTCATAAAGTATTTCACATGCATATGTTGATCTATTTTGATCCATGCTGTTTTCACTTTTGGCTAGTGTTGTTTTTGCCTCTGGGGGCGCCGTTGGCCGCCACAGAGGGAAAACAGAGAAGTGGTGGGAGCTGAGCAGGCTGTCCGCTGTCTCAGGGCTGGGGTCCACAGAGCTGTTGGCTGACGCAGAGGGGGGTCTTGAGGGAGACAGACTCAAGCAGATGTGTATAGTATATCCACGTGGTTCTTTATTCAATTGGGGGAACTTACATTTATAAGAAAAAAGGGGGTCAGGAGGATGGGGAATAGGGAAGAGAAAAGGGGATTGGTTGATGGGGGTGGTGAGTTAGCGGCCTGCACTGGGATAGGTGAGTATGGACAACCTGAGAATACCTCATTTGGGGGCCTGAGTGGCAGGAAATACGTGATTCTAGCCACGGTCTGTGGGGATGGGTACAAGGAAGTTTGTCTGATACCCAATGCCAGTCATGCTGAGATGGGAATGCTGGTTCCTGTGGCTAGCCCATGGGGGTTGTGAGTCAGGGTTGATGGAGCCAGGAAACGCTTACTGAATTATCGGGGTTTCACCTCACTCATACATCCTTAACCCTTTGTTCTCCATGCCCTCAGTAGCAGCACCAACAGGCAGTGCCCAATAGGCTAGAGAATCTCCTTGTTACAAAAGGCAATGAATTATATGGGCCCCAAGACCCATCAAAGTGATCAAAAAATGAAGCATGAAATGAGTCATCTCTATTACACCTGTCAAGGCCCAAGAAATATTACAGAGGAAGTAGCAGCTTAAACATGAATGCTGCTCTCTCTGCTAGTCTGGAAACCTCCTCCATGGAGAGGGCAATATACAATGAGAAAACTCAAAACTCATCAAAACAGAAATGAGAGGGCACTGAGAGTTCAGTACTAAAGGTCCAGTGAACATTGCTGAAGTGGAGGGTGCCAAAGACTGTAATAGACACCTAGTGGGAAGGTATACTAAGAGGCATTGTACCTCTCCTCACCCCCACAAAAACTGATGTATTCATGACCACATAGTGATTACTAGTAACCTATTTAGGAGGGTGTTCAGTGGAATGGGAGCAGACAGAAAGGGGTTTTATGAGTATAAACTTATGGCATTATGACCAATGTGTAATATGTCTATATATTAACATTGTTAATAAAAAAATAAATAAAAATAGATCAAAAACCTTAAAAGAAGACCTAAGAATCTGAAACTAGTAAAGGAAATCATAGAAGATGCACAAAAAGGATAAGGTTATCAGGAGAAGGGGAGAAGAGGGAGACAAAGGAGTTTATGCAAAAGGGTAGATTCAAACCACATGCAATATAGGTATATATGGAAATCTCACAGTGAGATTTCTTAAAATTCAAAAATTAATGAGACAATTATTTAAAAAAATATACCATACTATTCTTCATATATAAGTGATGTAAAACATGAGTAGTAGGGGAGATAGTCTAAGCCTGTGAATAATTAGATCAGCCTGACAACCCCTGGTTCCGACCACTGGTTCCTTCCCTCACTGAGCTGTTGACCAAAGTGACTCATGAGATTCCAAAAACAAGACAGAACTCTGTCAAGGCTCTTGAGTGCTTTCCCCAGGCCTGAGGCAAAACCCTGTTACTGAAGAAACCACAGACTGCATCGATCAGCATCGAGAAACCCTTCAACGTCCGGAATGGTATCCAGCCCCCAGAAGGCAGTTAGTGTAGTGCTGGAAGGCACTGCACAGGCTGCCAGGGGAAACTGATCAACGACAGCTGGAGTAAAC
>PVHP010051594.1:0-11442 GCA_004024765.1 Zapus hudsonius | reverse complement strand
TTCCAGAAGGGGACTGAATATAAGGAAGCTTGAGGGGAAGGGAAGCTCCCTCCCCCCACAACTGGTGCTGGCTCTGTCTCTCTGCTTAGATTTATGAAAGTGGGCCAGCCTTTTCCTTCATTTTTGGAACTTCCCCTGGATCTGTTATTTCAATAAGTACTTTCCTCTCCAAATTGTGCCTGTTTTGGAGATTCATCCCAGTGGTGTGTGACTGACTATGACAGTGTGTGTGTGTGTGTGTGTGTGTGTGTGTGTGTGTGTGTGTGTATGCGTGTGTGCGTGCACATCCTCAGGACTGTTGGATTGACCTGGAAGGTAAGAGTCAGGCAGGAGTGTGTTTGCTCTGAATCCAGCCATAGATAGAACTCAGATGAGTATTTGAACTTAGTCAATTCTATGTGCCCTTGCCTATATGTGTAGCATTACTAATGACAATATATGCTTATACTGTATATTATTAATAACAGTGAGTATAAAGTAATACATTTATAAAAATAAAAAGAATCTCAGCAGGGGCTGGGTAGATGACTCAGCAGTTAAAACCACTTGCTTGCTAGCCTGCTGATGGGTCAGATTTGATCTTCAGCACCCATGAAAATCTGGTCCGGAAGTGGCCCATGCACCTGTAATCTCAATGTGCCTATGGCAGTGGGAGGTGGAGCCAGGAGAGGCCAGAAGCTCACAAGCAGCAGCAGCAAGAGAGACTGTCTCAAGAAAGTGGAGGGGGAGGAGAAATACCTGAGGTTGTCCTCACTTCCACACATGTGCCATGGCGTGTGTGCACACCACCACATGCATTTACAGAAGCAAGTAAATAATTAAAAGAGAAAAAGAGAAAAATAGTATAATATAAGCTGGCCACAGTGATGCATGGCTGTAGTCCCAGCTGCTTGGCAGGTTGATGTAGGAGCATCTTTTCAGCCCCCAAATTCTGGGCAACATAGTGAGACTGGCTCATAAAAAAATATCTAACTTACTGAGAGAACTTACTATGGAACAGATGCTGTCCTTTACCCTAAGGATTTAAAAATATTTTTATTTATTTATTTGTGATGAGAGAGAGCGAGAGCGAGAGCGAGAGCGAGAGCGAGAGCGAGAGCGAGAGCGAGAGCGAGAGAGAGAGAGAGAGAGAGAGAGAGAGAGAGAGAATATATGGGCATGCCAGGGCCTCCTGCCACTGCAAACTAACTTCAGATGCATGGCCACTTTGTGCATCTGGCTTTCTGTGGGTCCTAGGGAACTGAACCCAGGCTGGCAGGCTTTGAAAACAATCACCTTTAACCCCTGAGCCATCTCCCTAGTTCTATCTTAAGGATTTTTTTTACATGTCCATGTATGAGGACCTCTCATGGCTGTTTCTGTTATGCTCCCTGCTTTCAGGACAGAGTGGGGTCCAGGGAATAAACCTGATGGAAAGCAAGATGTTCTGATTGCCACGTGGGTAGAGCCGGTTGCCTGCAGATCTGCTTCTGTTACTGCCTTCCTCCCTAACGGCAGGAAGGGGACCCGCTTCTCTGCCTATTTCATCCCTCTGTTTTGTGACATTCCCAGGGACTGTCATCTGTCTCCCTCACGAGCAGTGGTGAGACTTGAGGCTTTCTTACTTGAAGTCAGTGGCTGGCTGATGGGGAGGCACATAGTGCACAAGGCCAGGGGACCCCAGACTGGGATGGGTAGCATAGGAAGGAAGTGGTCCCATCAGCCACAGCCAGGTCCCTTCATAGCAGTGACTCCCAGAAGTGCAGGTGTCCCCCGAGGGGCCCTTGTATGAGCTCATTCCTGTGTCCCCGCATCCAGGTCAGTGGCTATTGCACCACTGAGCATCCGTTTGCTGCAGTGGAAGATTTTTGGTCCCCTGTTCCTTTGCCTCGCTTCTGGGCTTCGTTCCCTCTTATTTCATTTTCATCTGAAATCCTGAGCTCACCTCCTCTGCAGCTGACATGACCATTTATTTCCAAGGCTGCAGTGGTGGAGGGCTGCCGACAGCCAGCAGAGCTGAGCCGAGCGGAGCACTGGGTGTTTGCCACCGTGTCTGGATCATGCCGACAGGAGGGAGACGCACGATATCTTCATTTGGAGGCCAGGGCTGCCAGAGCCTGGGAGCCTCTGCCCTCACCCCCTGGGCTGAAGATGCATTTTGTTTTGCCTGCCTTGGCGGGGCAGGTATGTGTGTGTGTGTGTGTGGGGGGTGTCACTGCCCTGTGGACTCTGTCCCTTGGTCATTTATCCCCTGGGTCTCAACACCTTGAAAAAGCATGGCTTGTGCTTCACAACTGTCCTGCCAAAGTCACCTGTTCCCAGCCGGGATAGTTGGATCAGGTCCTAGTGAACTTGTTGTCAGGCTTTTTCTCACTGGTCATTTGATGCAGCCCAGAGAGGCTTGCCTAGCCGAGGACAGGCAGAGATAGAACTGACTGACCCCAGATGTTAGGTCAGTCTTTGTTGGAATCCCAGAAGGTCAGGCTGCAGACATGCTGGGTGGGTGATTTGCTTGTCTCAAAAGCCTGAGCCACTGTGTTTGATCTCCTGTAAGATGATGCTCTGTGTGGTGGCTGCTACTGTGATCCAGGCACTGGGGAGGCGGAGACAGGAGGACCTCTGGGGATGGCTGGCCAGCTAGTCTATCCTAATTGGGGAGCTCCAGGCCATGAGGAACCCAGTCTCAAAACAACAACAGCAACAACAAAAGCAGATGGATGGTGCCTAAAAAGTGACTCATGAGGTGGTCCTTTGCTGTCACATACATACATAGACATGTGAGCATGAATAGTGATAAAAATAACAAGGAGATCCTGCCCCAAGCAAGGTCACCCTGGGGCTCCCCTCAGGACGCTACACACACAGACTCACATCTACATACATACACATATATTTTTAAAAATTCAGCCAGGTATGATGGCACATGTCTTTAATTCCAGCACTCGGGAGGCAGAGGTAGGAGGATCGCCATGAGTTTGAGGCCACCCTGAGACTACTTAGCGAATTCCAGGTCAGCCTGGGCTGTAGCTACCTCAAAAAACAAACAAACAAATAAAAAATTTCAATCATTCATTCAAAAATTGCTTCCAGGACAGTGTTGAGCACTCCTTCTCTGGGGCGTCATGGAGCTCCATTTCTGGCGCACTCTGGGTGTGCTGCTGGACCCAGAGACCAGAAGCCACGCCAGGCGTTCCTGTCCTTGTTCCTTCCCTCACTCCAAGGCTTTGCAGGGCCGAAAGGACCAGAGAATGATTCTGCGGCTTCCAAGCCCCCACTCTTAAAATTATACTGCAAAAATGGAGTAACTGACACACAGTGAAATGCACACATCTTTAGTTCACATCTCAGTCTGCTTGACTAAAGCAGGTGCCTGTATAACTTACACCCGCTGTCACCCCAGAAGATTCCACCATGCCCCATTAAATTCTGAGGGGTTCCTTGACCCTCTGCCCTGGTCTTCCTCCCTCTCTGCAGAAACCATGCCTTCAATTCCTTCTCAGTCGATTAGCTTTCCCTCTGGCCAGTATCTCACAATCACCTGGAATGTGCTTTTTTTTAAATAAATATTTTATTTATTCATTTTTCAAGGAGAGAGAGAGAGAGAGAGAGAGAGAGAGAGAGAGAGAGAGAGAGAGAGAGAGAGAGAGAGCACCATAGCCGCCACCTTGTGGGTCTGGCTTATGTGGGTCCTGGGGAATTGAACTGGGGGCCTTAGGCACTGGAGGCAAGTGCCTTAACCGATGAGCCATCTCTCCAGCCCTGGAATGTGCTTTTTAAAGAATGTCCGGCTTCTTTTGTTCAGTGTGAAGTTCAAGGCTCCCTGATCATGCTGGCCCATGGTCAGTAGTCCATTGCTTCTTGCTGCGTGTCATTGCATGGGTGGATTTACAGTTCTTTGTTTCTCCTTTCTTTCTTGCACCGACATCCAGGCTGTTTGCCGCATACTAAGCTGCTGTGAACACTCGTGTACAAACAAGTCCTTTGGTGGACACGTGCGCTCCTTGTCTGGATTTGCTGGGGGAAAGAGCACAGAGTAGCCCTGTCTGGAGTCTCTGTCCAAAGGGACAGCAGCCTAGCACTTCGTGGTCGAGTGAGAGTGTGTGTGACGCTGGCTCCGGCCAGCGCAGAGGATGTGTGCTGAATAAACGGCCAATGGAGTGGAGGGATGAAAGCTGCCAGGCGGCAGTGCTCCCTGGATCTGGGCTTCTGTGTGTCCCCAAGATGAGTGTCCAGCTGCTCTGCACTGCTCTGCATTTTAGAGGAAGTTAGAGACATGTCTCTTTCTAGAGCAAGCAGCAGTCATGTTCACTGTCTGTTACACAGTTTGCAGCCCTGAATATTATTCAGCATTAAAAAGGGCGGAATTTCTCAACTCTGCTACAGTGCTGATGGTCCTCCATGACATTCTGCTAAGTCAACCGGTCAGTTGGGGCTGGAGAGGTTGCTCAGTGGTTAAAGGTGCTTTTATCTATCTATCTATCTATCTATCTATCTATCTATCTATCTATCTATCTATCTATCTATCTATCTATCTCAATCTATCTATCTATCTATCTATCTATCTATCTATCTATCTATCTCAATCTATCTATCTATCTATCTATCTATCTATCTATCTATCTATCTATCTATCGATCGATCTATTGTTTTTTTGAGGTAAGGTCTCATTTTATCCCAGGTTAACCTGGAATTCACTATGTAGTCTCAGGGTGGCCTTGAACTACCTCAGCCTCCCAAGTGCTGGGATTAAAGGCGTGCATTCACACACACACACACACACACACACACACACACACACACGTGCGTGAACATCACACACACATGCAAACAAGAAAGACCAGACTCACAGAGATCACTCTTGCACAACAATGGACTATCTTTAACAAGACTGTGGGGTCAGCTGTGGCTCAGGCATACAGTGCTTGCCTAGACTTCACCAATGAAGACCTGGGTGGCAGCTCAGAGGCAGGGCTCTGTGGTAGAGCATGTGCTTAGCATGTGAGAGGCCCCGGGTTCCACTAGCAGCACCACACAGAACCTGAACTTAGAAATGAAGTCTGAGCCCTCACAGATGGCTAAGATGGTAAATTTGATGTTGTTTTAGCTGTGCACACAGAACGGCTTGCGGTTTCTAAGCTCAAGGCTTCTCTCCCACAGTGTGACAACTCGTGTGTCTTTGAGCTTTCCTGTGGGAAGTGAGGCTTGGAGAGCTGGTTCTAGAAAGGGCTGCCTCCTCTCTGCTGGTGCTGTGGCTGCCAGTAGGAAAGTGTCCTTTGTTTCTGGCCTGGGATGTTTGTGTCTTCTGCAAGCATCTGCGCACTGTGGCTGGCCAACTTGCTACTTGCAGGTGGGTCCATCTCAGACTCTCTAGGGTTCTTGGCAACGATGAACTCAGTATTTAAAAAAAAATTGTGTGTATGTGTGACTATGTGCCAGGGCCTTTTGCTTCTGCAAATAGACAGCACATGTTTGTGGTCGTGTTATGTGGATGGCTGGGAAATTGAACCGTGGGCCAACAGGTGTTACAAGCAAGTGCTGTCTCTTTAGCCCTAATCTCTGTACTTTTTAACTTGAGGCACTTGGGACAACTATGGCTCAGTGCTTACGTTTAAGGCTGGGTCATCGTCAATCAGCTCTACGCCCTCCTGTGTGCAGCCACGTCACCAGGATCTAGCACAGTCCCCAAACAGAGAGTAATGACAGACTGACCTGTAATCCTAGGGAGGGTGAGGCAGGAGAATTGCAAGTATAAGGCCAGCCTGGGCAACTTGTAAGATGCTCTCTCAAAAAACAAAACAGAGCAAATACAGATGGAGAGAAGGCTCAGGGGTTACAGGCTTGCTTGCCAGCCTGGTTTTGATACCCTAGCCCCATGTAAAGTCAGATACACAAAGTGAAACATGTGCCTGACATTTGTTTGTGGCAGGAAGAGGCCTTGGTGTGACCATTCTCTTTCAAATAAATAAATAAATTAATTAATTAAACTTTTGAAAATCTAAAAAAAGGAGGGGTCTGAGAATATAGGTCAGTGGTAGAATGTTTGACTAGCATGTGAGAGGCCCTAGGTTCCATTCCCAGAAATGCAAACAAACCAACAAAAATAGTGTAGAATGACTGAATGAATGGCTGATCGACTATTGTCCTGGCTTCATCCTCTCCTTCTCCAGAACAGACTTTGGAGCAGTTGTCTGGCTGCTGTCAACAGAGGTTTGTGCCAGGCTGAGGCTCCTTTTCTTCCACACCTGCCCCTGTGGTTCTCCTACTTGGAGAGGAGCAAGGGCTACTTCCCTCCCTCCACCTGTGACAAGCGGTGACCTCGGGCATCTCCCCACCTCTTGCAGAACAGAAATTGTAGCAGGGAGCCCGGTGTGGTGGCACACACCCTTAATCCCAGCACTCGGGAGGCAGAGGTAGGAAGACAGCTGTGAGTTTGAGGCCAGCCTGAGACTACATAGTGAATTCTAGCTTGGGCTAGAGAGAGACACTACCTCGAAAAACCAAAAAAAAAAAAAAAAATTGTAGCAAGGGAGCTGGGATTAGAGTTTAGGTAATACCCAGCAAATTCCAATACACCTCACAATTTAAGGAGTACCTGAATTCTTGTCTATAAAGTTAAGGAATTAAAATTATAAACCACCAGAGGATAAGGTATCGTGGGGGACTTTATTTAAAAGAGAATGGGAAGTTACAGAGATCTCCAGCCACCAGTGTGGAGAGAACACGTGGGAGAGGTTTTAGCAAAAATCTATGCTATTCAGCTAAACAAGCAGAAAAAGAAAAGATCATAAGAAGAAAGGTTCATGTGGGAAAGAAATCCAGCCCCTCACCACAGCCATGAGGCCATTAGGCTGTGGTGAGGGGCCTTTACCTCATGTCCTTCTTCAAGGCCATGTAAGGGAAGAAGAGGCAGAATTATCTGTTCAGTGAGTATTCCCTGCCCCAAGTGAGCAGAGACAGGTGGTTGGTTCATACCTGACCAATCAGCCTAGGTTTAAGCTCTAGCTAGACACCTCCCACTCAAGGGGAGGGGAATCTATGGAGCGGCCTGAAAGAGTTAACTGTCACAAAATGGGTGGGGGGGGGACACGACCCAGAGGGAGAGAAAGGCTTCATGGAACAGGCTGATCACTCAGTCCCCACACAGGTCCCCATGCTGCAGCTTCTGTCCTTGGACATCAGGAGGGTTGAACTTGGACACACCTCTGGTTGGTTCACAGAGGTCCATTCAGTGCTCTGTGCAGCCCTGGCCTTAGGTGGGTGTCATTCTGCAGTGTGGTCCTTGGAGACCCCCACAGTTATCTCCGAAGTGCTCGGGGTCTGCAGATGGTCGATAGCGGTGGAGGTGGGAGGGGTGGCAGCTAGGGCTTCTGATGCTGTTGTGAATCCTTCTATGGCGTCTCTTCATGTCTGGCTCCTCCAATTTAGGTGAGTTCTTTTGTTTTGAGAGTCTCTAGCAACTTCTGTGTTCTCTTTCATGCCATACTTTAAAAATATTTTTATTTATTTATGAGAGAGAGAGACAGAGAGAGAGACACACAGAGAGAGAATATGGGCATGCTAGGACCTCTTGCCTCTGCAAATGAACTCAAGACACATGTGCAACTTTGCGCATCTGGCTTTACCTGGGTACTGGTGAATTGGACCTAGGTTGGCAGGCTTTGCAAGCAAGTGTCTTTAACCACTGAGAATCTCCCCAGCCCTTTTCATACCATTTTTATGGTGTAAACCTCATCCCTGGCTGCCCTTGGGATCTCCAAAGTGTTTGTAACAATTTTCTACAGAAACAATTTAAATTCTTTCCACACAATGGGAAGAGCTTCCACAGGCGAGAGGGAGAGAAGGTGTGAGACTAACTACAGATGCTGTGTGGCACCTCGGCTCTCAGAGAGCCGGCTTTTCTCAACACGTCTCTGGCCAATTCAGTGAGTACTTATCTGTCACTTACTGTGTGCCAGATGCTTTGTTGACTCACAGATCCCAGTTGCTTGAAAGATGTGTTTTTTTTCTCAGTGGTCAATAGTAGCTTTTATTTCCTTTCCTGTGAACTGGAAGGCATACTCTTTTGGGGGAAATAAGAAAAAAAAGATTAGCTCTCAGATCTGGTTGTAGCTTGTGTATTCATTAACCTAATTATGGATTCCTCGTTAAGCAAGCACTGAACACTTACTGTGTGTTCATCTATTGGATTTTGTGGACATGGCTTTGATCATGAGAATTTGTGGCAGTTACTTTCTTGTTGATGGGACAAAACACCTGACCCAAAGCAGCTGACAGAGGAAAGGGTTTATTTCAGGTTTTAAGTTTCAAAGGGAAGTTTTATTATGCTGGAGAAAGCATGGCAGAGTAGAGGCTGGCCACCACATCTTGCCACAGCAGTTGCGAGATAGCAGTAAGAGTGAACTAGCTAGCTGAACACCCAGTAGGGCTGGACTAATAACCTCAAGGTCACACCCCTTCTTGAAGTGACACACTAATCCTCCTCCCAAGGCTCCACCAGCTGGAGATTGAGTGTGAGGCTTCATCACAAACCCATGAGGCCATGGGGGATGTCCCACATCAAACCACTCCAGAGCCAAAGGCAGTATTGACGCGTGACAGAGCTCTCCTCCCTGTTGAATAGCTGTTATGAGGTTGGAAAGAGATATGCAGCCTGTTGGTGGAGAAAAAAGATCACCAATGGTCTTAACCAGCAGTGGACCCTGCAAATTCTATGGTTGGCCCAGCAAGCCTCATGTGTCAACTGATGCAATAGGGGAAACCAACTGCTCTCTGATTGGATTTGAGGTTCACTCCATGAGAGGGTATGATGGTTTGAATGTGCAGGTATGTCTCCCATAGATTCAGGTGCTTTGCTAATCTTATAACTCTGGTGTCCAGTCACCTGGCTGGAGGAGGTGTCACTGGGGGCAGATCCTGGGGCTCAGCCCAAAGATATGTGTAGAGGAGGATCTGATTCCAGTCCAGAGGCGTAGAGAACAGTGTGAGCTCTGGGGTCATGCTTTTTTTTCCCCCCTCACTGCTTGGATGTCTGGAAGTAAGCAGCTTCTTCCAGCATTGATGGAACTTCCCTTGGATCTGTAAGCCTGAAATAAATCCCTTCCTCCCGTAAACCATGTCTGGTTTATTGTTCATCCCATCAGTATGGAACTGACTTTGACAGAGAGAATTCCTGCTTGGTACTGAAAACCTAATCAGAAGCCAATGGCTGGGGAGGTAATAAGCCCTAGGTGGAAAAACTCCTACTGTTGTCTGTCTAAATGGATAGATAAGCCCACCAAACTGCCCTTTAAATACTTATGTTTATGCCCATCTATTAATATTACTCTCGATTCCGATTAGGGAAGCTTCTCATTTCAGATGTCAATGACCACTGGGGTGACTCAACACTGTGCTGAGAAAGTTCTCAGAAGAAGTGACAGTGGAGTGTTCAGCAGTAAGTGAGACATCTCTATCACACCCACCAAGGCTCAGGGACCATTGCAGAGGAGGTGGTGGAAAGAATTGTAAGAGCCAAACGAAGGGGAGGACTGCTTTGTAGCCAGTGGGAGCTAGTTTCCTCTTGCTGCTTCCTTCCATCTGATGTGACAAGGTGTGACACCCCGCTGTCTGCTCATGCCATGCTTTCCCTGTCATGATGAAACCTCCCCTCGAAACTGTAAACCAAAATCAACCTTTTCCTTCCATCAGCTGCTTCTGGTCAGGTGTTTTGTCCCACCAATGAGAAGGTGCTATTAGCCCCCTCTCCTCCTCCCTCTGATCTAGCTGAGTCTCTCCATTGGCCCAATCAGGCGATGAGGGAGGTGTGAGTCATCTCCAAGAACACAGAAGAGAAGAGCATGTGAAGTCAAGAGGAGCCCTGGAAGGTTGTTTTGTTTCAGTGCTGGGCATAGAACCCAAGGCCTCATAGTAGTGCTGTAACCACTGAGCTCTCCAGAGACTTAGTAAAGGGCTTTTGGGGCCATCATTGTGGCAAGGGGTGACCCAATGGGCTGGACTTTGAGCACCCCACTGACATTTCTGAGTGTGTATAAGGCGCTGGGAGTGACAGAGCCTGGAATTGAGTGTGGCTTTGCAATCACATGTGGCTTTGCAGAAGAGCCCATGAGCTCTGAGCCTGTCTCTCTCCTGTTCATGCAGCTGTGAAACCCTGGATGTCAGCTACTTTTACTTGATGCTATTACCCAATACCAGTTACAGCTCACAGTTTGAGGCACAGTCTGTCCTGGTGGGGAAGGCAGAGTGGTGGTGGGCCCCTGGCTGCAGGAGTGTACAGACCAGGAAGCAGAGGGAGAAAGAGACTTGGGTCAGAAGTGATGCTGAGATGTAACTCTCCAGGCCTGCCTCCCACTAACCCACTTCCTCCAGCTAGTGACACTTCCGAAAGGCTCTACAACCTCCCAAACAGTGCTAACTAACATCTGGGGACCAAATATATGAAGTTGTGCTGGGGGGTGCATACTGCATTCAAACTCCAACAGGGCCCACCCATATCCTGTGTTGACTTCCATGTTAACTTGGTTACATCTGCAAACAGCTCATTTTCCAATGCCACCTCCATAAGGGTGCGGACCCATATTTTGTGTGGTTATGATTCTAACTAGTTTAAGGCCAGGTGGGATCCATTGGTTGTGGTTTTGTGACGGGAGCAAGCTTGGTTGCCCAGTTACAAGCTGGGGAAGACTCCTGGTCAGTGAGTGCTGACTTCAATTCCAGCCCTTGGGAGTCCTTCACGCATAGCCCTTCCATCCAGTTGTCCTTTTCCGACCTACTCCAGACTTCGAGCAGAGGCAGCTGCCTGTGGCTGAGCTAGAATGCACATGGGCCAGTGGCTCTGTTTCAATTCATGCCCACACTACCTGACTCACTGTCCATGCCCTCCGCCTGTTCACTCTCCTCTGCTCGGGGATGCTGATCTTTCATTTTCTCCTTCCCATTCCCCCACATGCTCTCGTTGATGGCAGGCATTTGTCCATCCGCATGGCTCTGCCTTTTCTCCCATCCCGCGGGCTAAAGCCTTTTCCTGTAGGATATCATTCCGGCATCGTCCTCTTCCGGCTGCCACACTTCTTGGTTTCCTTCCACACGAACAGGAAAGTCTTGGCCTCCATCCCTTACCCCTTTAACTGCAGCTGTGGCTCTGGTCTCTCTGGACAGCAGCCTTGCTTGAATTAGACGCACCTCTGTTTCTGGCCCCTTCCTTCGCTGCTCACGCTAACACTAGGGTGGTGCACACTCCTGCTCCGTGATGGCTCCTATTCATTGTTGACTGGACCAGGTTTGAGACAGTGGGACATCTCTGATTGTGTCTCTGAAGGTATTTCCAGGGAGGATTAACTGAGGAGTAGAGATCCACACCGAAGGTGGATGGTACCATCCCATGTCTGGGGGGAGGAAAGAGCCAGAGTGCTGGTATTCTCTGCCACGCTGTCCTTGTTGTGATAGACCAAAACTTCTAATTTTTAA